>OMLM01015554.1:44389-65511 GCA_900302695.1 Helostoma temminkii | reverse complement strand
CCCCATCGACTACTGGGCTTTGTTCAGTGTGAAGCCACCGCACACACACACACACACACACACACACACACACACACACACACTCTGCACAGCACAGCTGGAGCAGCGAGGGATGGCCGCGCGCAGGAGAGCTTCTCCAAACACGCTAATTAGATCTCGAGCTCTGGCCCCGCGCTCTGAAAGCAGCCCAGCGGCGGGGCGCGCGGAGCTGTGGAAAGTTAATTGAATTAAATTCCCTCTAAACTAATTAGGCTGCAATCTGCCACGCGAGCTGTCCCTGAGCAAGGTTTGAATTAGGCGGAATGGATTTGTTCCTTTTCTGTAAAAGAAAGGAGGACAGACTGGTGTGTTTTGGTGGGTCCTTTATTTGTCTTTTATGCTAATTCTCCCAGGGGACAGTCACGTGATTGTCGCACGGTAACCGGGCTGCATCCGGTGTGTGATCCTCATCCGCCGGTGCGTCTCCGAGCCGCAGCGAAGCTGCCATGAACTCTCACACAGTCTCGTTCGGACAGACGTGTAAAGAAAAACTACAACCCCAGTGTAGGCTGCGATAACTGAGCAGCATCTTTAAACACAGCTGAGTGATCCGAGGTAATGGAGGTGAAATCGATCGCTTTCCTGGGGGAGAAAGAGGGAGGGAGAGATGAGAGGAGTGCAGAGGGACACGGATGAAAATCCTCTGTTAAGAGCGGGGACAGATATGATAATGGGAGAGGCTCTAGTAGTCGTTCATCATTCAGCACCTCCACCTGGCTGCTGCACCTCTCTGAGCTGCTGCTGCCGCCGCACAGCAGCCGACCTGAAACCAAACTTCTTCAGCCAGCAGAACAATAACTAGTCTCCAGAAACAGCATCTCACACATAACTCAGCTCTGCCCGTTTGAGCACGTAATCCACCCAAGTTACTGCAAACCTGTGGGGTCCACTCAAAGAAGCAGCTAAATTACTATGTACCTACATGGGCCCTCTGTAATGGCTCCAATAGCAGCTGGTTCCAGTCCACAAATGTGGTTTGGACCATCGGCTGTATAGGCTATGCAACAGCACAGGGACTCTAAGTACATGTGGTGACAAAGGACATGCATCATGGGCTCCTTGTAGGACTTGAACCAGGATGATGTACCACAGGTGTTTATGTGCTCAGTAGCAGCTTGTCTGTAAGTGAAGAAATTCATAGAAAAGCTACTGTAGCACAAAGTGTTTGCTTCAACACAGATAATTCTGTTCTCATCAGGTGTGTCTGTCTGGTTCTCTGGTCTATTCTGCGCCTCTTCCTCCCGCGTTTGAACGTTTACCCTCTTACTCGCTTCTCTGTTTTGCTTCTCACTTGCACCTTGAACTCTCTCCAGTTCGTATCATAAGCAGAAGGTGGGAGAGAGGCATGGGGACGGAGACAGATGGACAGCAGAGGAGGCTGGATGAACTGAGAGGAAAACGGTAGATGAGAGAGAGGAAGAGGAACTGGACACGAGGGAGAGGGAGGATGGGGGAGTGAGTGAGCAAAATGCAGCAAGATAGAGGGAGAGGGAGGTTAGGACGATGCAGGGCCAGGTTTCTGTTTCTCCATAATCTAATCAGAGAAATGGCAGCAGTCAGAAATAGCCTGACGGACAGACTAAGAGCCTCTTCTCTTTCTCCTCCTCCTCTTATTCTTGTCTTCCTCCTCAGGGAGGGTAAATGGATACACACACACTACACACTCATGCCAGCTTGACTTCCTAAAACCATAAAGTGTAGATGTGTTTGAGGTTTATAAGAGAAGGGAAAAGCCTCAAGGTATCACAGCAAAACCCGATCTACTGTCCAGATGCAGCCACTTCAAAAGCCCCATTTTTAAAAAATGCCTGCTGCTCTGTTGGCGTCGAGAGCGTCAGCTTCATGTTTCAAGTATATGACAATTTTTACACAGCGAATTACAATTAATACACTCACAGAGTGCACTTAGGTTTATGAGTAGTTGGCAGCTCTCTAGACTGATGAATGATGGGTGGTAGAGAGGAAAGTGTTCTGCATGTTCCTTTTCAGAAAGCACCATGATCAGACAACCCTGCTGAGGATTTACTGAGTATTAAACATCTTAGACAGTTTTTAATTGTTGTGAGGAGAGAGTCTAGGTAAGAGCCTCCACCCTTCATCAAAACTATACAAACCATAAAGTAGATTTATCGTTTGTAAGGATTTATAACACAATTGAGCAAATATTTTGGACACTATTTGGAGGCACAGTGGGAAGAAAATCTCGTCTGAAAACTAATGAAGCAGGGAATGATTTATAAACACCGTGAAGAGGACACCTCTTCCCATGAGACATCTGTGAATAAACTGTGTGTGTTGTTGGGGGGTCCAGGCAGAGCACAGTAAGAGTGAATGTCCCTTTTCCCTGCATGCTAATTCCTCCCTATAGGGAAGACATTCCTACAGGGTGTGTGTGAGATGCTTTCTACGTTCCCTCCTAGTGTCCGACACAGACCCCCACACTGAGCAGAATTCCAAGCAAATTCCTCTGTCATGTTGTGTCACAAGGTGGACAAGCGTTATTGTTGCAGAATTCCCACCCAGGCGCTGGTATCACACACACATCCATCCATCCATCAGGAGTGTCACTGCGAGACAAACAGAACAAAAAACAGAGCAACTCCCTTCTTGTTGTGACGACTTTATTTACACTGCGGAGGCTGGGATACAAGGATGAAGAATGTTACTTGATTATATTTAGTTGTGTATGTGCGTACTGTTCAGACATTTATGACACGACGCTGATTTTTTTACGACTCTAAACTTCTCTTACGTCTTATCCACAGAAACAATTCACGAGGCAGTTACATTACCCATGATTCAAATGGACTGCTACACGTTTTCATGTGGGATGGAAATAAAATGAACAAGCAGGTTGTGTTAACACACATTTATTAACGTGGTTGTGCTGGTGAAGGTTTCTACACGTGAACAACAATGTGAGGCCGTGTCTTTGGTCAATAAAATGATTATTATATTTTTCTAAATGGATAAATTCAAAGTGGATGTTATTCAGTCAGTATTTCAGTGTTAAAAGTTAAACTAATACAGTTTAAATTGACAACAGGTTACTAAGCTGCCGTTTGTTTTTTCAGTGGAAACTGTCTGTTGCCATTAACTTAACATATGTATGAATAAATATTAAATACTTTGTCTGTTTTCATTCTTCTATACTAGAATGTAAACTTTCCACTATGTAACAGTGCAGTTCCAGCTGATATGATACGTGCCAACGTTAAACGTGGGTTAACTTCACTTAATGTTCGCAGCACCTTTCATACTGTACTGAATATTGTGGAGAAGCTGACATGAAGTTACTGCATGTACTGAAAAAGAGGCAGTAATATTGTTGTTACAGAGGGACTTTTATTGTGAGTATCCATTAGGAACCATCCATTTTCCTCATGCTGTATGATGATGATGATGATGATGATGATGATATTCTGTGTGTGACATACACATAGTCTGTATATATCCAGTTTCTTCTTTGTTATTTCTTAGTGTTCAGGACTCAGCGGAGGCCGGATGTCCAGGGTTCTTGATGAGCTGTCCTCTCCTACCACCTCGAGGCGCAGACTGGGTGTGCTCCGCTCCTCCTGGCCCTCTGATTCGACAGACAGACGCAGGGTGCAGCCTTTTGGCAGCAGCTCCTGCTCATACGCTGCAGCCAACTGGTTCACAACCCGACGCTCAACCTGAGACATCAGTGACGAGGTTTGTGAGCAGAGTTAATTTGGTATTCTGTGTGTGCTGTGCTCTGCTGATTGGAGACTGGTCAGTGATCACTTATGTATTACAGACCAGATCTGTTTCTATACGACTGAGAGAAATATATATCTGACGTGTACACAAAAACATCCAAAATCAAGACAAATATCTGAAAAACATTTGTCTTTTGTCAGTTTTGGCCGTTATGCAACGTTTCTCTCACTAGCATGTATAATATTACAGGTTTTAAACAAACTGAGGTTCACCATATTGTCTGAACCCTTTGTGTGGAAGTTAACATGTAAATTTATGAATTAAATTATGAAAGTCTTTAATGCCTAACAATGTCGTTTTAAACATCTGTGGCGTTCAATTGAACTAATGCTAAGAAAGAAAAATGACAGTATCTCCATACCTCGTGTTTGATGGAGCGTGCTCCATAATGCATGTTGTATCCACCAGCTAGCAGGTCCAGCACCGGGCGATCCCACTGAAGAGTGATGTCATGGCGCTGCTTAGCCTGATGACAGGACACGGAAAGAAAACGGACATAAAAGAGAGGAACACAGGATGAGAGTGAGACGTCAGTATAGAAGAGCACCGTAAACAATCGAATCAGAAAGAGGATGGTGGTGGAGATAGAGGAATAATGAGATGGAGAATGGAGCAGCAGGGAGAAGATACTGTCAAGCAACATGTCTGCCAGTGCTAATCAACAGGCCCCTAATGCGTTTTAATCAAACATCAGTCAATAGCAGTGATCAGAGCTGCTCATTTAGCCACTCACATTAGCACTCCGTTCATTGAATAGGGCGCCTGCTTTACTTCAGAGATATAAACACTGATATTAAAATATTATAAATACCATATCGAGGCAACAGTGATAGCAATAAGCATTTAATTTATTTACTTTAAGTGAGTGACTCGTGAGGATTCAGTAATAATGAGATGTTAATACCACAGTATTACAAGTCGGGCGCATTTAAAAAACACAAGACAACACACACACACACACACACACACACACACAGCAACATTCAAAAGACTGCAGGGCCCATGTTGCCACTCAGGACACAGGCTGTAATATTAATAATTAAATATTGATGAAGGCTCCACATGTTAAACACTGTAATCACATTATAGTGAGCAGCAGTTGCACATAATATTGATCTGTGTGTGGTACTGCACAGCTCAGCAGCTGCAGGACAAAATGGCTGAGGCCTCCTCGTCCCACTGGAGGACATCCATGTTAGAAATGTAAAGTGCTGTGGCAAAATAGCAAAATTCCTCTTCCTCACCTTTTTAGCCCAGAAGTTGAGCTCCTTGCTGACCAGCTGTAGCAGCTCCGAGTGACAGAAGGGCAAGAAGTATACAATTTCATTGATCCGACCAAGAAACTCATCCCTCCGGAAATGAGCCTGTGGAGGAACCAAAAATGAGCAATGACAACTACAGGCCGAGCCTCTTGGTCCAGCAACGGTAAACGTCTGAAGAAAAGCAACAGTGGGTTTCACCTGTGTGAGAGAGCATTACCTTCAGTATTGGTCGAATCACAGATTCTTTAAACTGTCTGGAGATTTCGATGTCATGACTTTTCTGTACATCCTCTGGGAAAACAGTGTGTTAACATTAATTTAACTTTTGATTTTCTTTATCTGGCTTCTGATTATTTGAGGTCTACAGTGAAATACTGTATGTGATTACACGTTTCTCTCACCAAGGTTGTCTGCCAACTTCCTGCGGCTGATCTCCTCAGCCTCCTGACGGAGCTGCAGTGCATGCTGGGCGATTTCGTCACTAGCAACATTAGATGTCATAATGAATATGGCGTCTTTACATTCAATGGTCTTCCCCTTACCGTCTGTGAGACGACCCTGAGAGAAGAACAGCAGGAATCATAAAGAAACAGCTTGAATATCACGTTCACAAAGGTACCGTACAACAAATACATGTTTGTGTTTGTACACACACCTCATCAAAGAGCTGCAGCATGATAGTAAGCACGTCAGGGTGGGCCTTATCCACTTCATCAAACAGGACAACAGCATTTGGACATGCTCTTAACAACTTGGTCAGCTGACCTCCTTCCTCATGTCCCACATACCCTGGAGGGGAACCAATGAACTTTGCCACCTGAGAGACGAGCAAGACATAAAGATTAAAAAAACAAAACAAACAAAAACAGAGCAGTGGTATTTTATCAGGATCACACGTAACCCATCATGTTTTCTGTTGATGCAAACTGCAGAGAAATCAACAAAATATTATACAAATATTGCTGCATTCAAACCCTTGAAATGATTGAATATGGTTCTTAAACGTTAAAACAAAATGCAACTCCTCCACTGATTAAATGTATTCATCACCAAACTTCACACAGAAAAAGGCAAAAGAGGGCAAAAACAGTATTAATGTTGGTTTATGCATCCATTATGATTACATACACAGAATTAATCCAATGCATCATGAACCTGCAGAAGACTGATGCAATACTGTAGTATACCAACATACTGGATGTGTGATGTGTGTAATATCTGAGTATTTGTAAGTATAGTCAGCAAGTATCTTACCTCGTGTTTCTCCTGGAACTCAGACATGTCCATGCGAATGAAACCCTGCAATCACACAATAGATTAACCTCCTCACACACTGTATACAACGTGTATATGCGTCAGCAGAGCGAGGGCACAAATTTCCCTGACAATCGTCTCAGTAGACAATAAAACTATAGCAAAGAACCAACATAAACTGAAAAGACCCACTAAATTAAGTGTGGATGAAAGTGTTTCATTGAAATAATGTTTTGTTATGAATACAGACATTTGGATTGCTGTAAAATGAAACAACAAAGCAGCAATATGCTTATCATATAATATAATATGGGCTGGACTAAATTATTGGCACCTCTCTGAGAAAGAGAAACATAAAAACAGATTGTAGTTTGTAAAGATGCTTGTTCACAATCTTCAATGCTTCTGGGGGTACGGTCTTTGCACAATATAAACTAAATGAGATCTTTTTCAGACCCTTGTCCTCTGTGAAACAGGACGATGGCTCAGTTATGACAGCAGGCTGCTTTGATTTATTTGGCAAAAGATGCCATGAATCTGCAAAGAGCAAAATGACATTAGATGATTATAAAGTCCTTCTGAACAGAAACATACTGCCCAGTGTCAGACAGCTTATGGCTCTTCCAACAGGATAATGACCCATAACGGTTCTGAAGTGGCCTGCTTTGAGTCCTGACCATTAATCCAACTGTCAGTCCATTAATCAGTGGAAAGATCTAAGATGGTCACTAAACTGGAGCAGGTAACGGGTCCTAATATATTTGCCTTTGTCAAATATTTTTGTTGTGCTGTTTCATATAATAGGTTAGAAAACGATCGTTTTGTAGGGCGTATTAATTATTGGATGGAGATGCACATTACTGTGAGTTTAAACTCAACATTAGCACTTTTAACCGAGGAGATTGGTTTTCTAGTACTTGACTGAAACTTTTGTGTCTGAGTGTGTGTCTGTCACATACCTTTTTAATGTCCTTGTGCATGTATCGAGCCACCTGTTTGGCCAACTCTGTCTTTCCTGTGACACCAGCCATCAAACCCATCAGACAAAAAACAAAACAAAACAAACAACAAAACATCATTTAATTACTCACTTTCAAACAGGAACAACATCATGCACCCATTTTATCTTGTTTTTAATATATAAAAAACAATCCCTGCCCGTTTTAGAGTACATCAGTATGCAGACTTCAGTCAGTCAGGAAAAAAGCTTACTCATTTCAGACCAAAAGACGATCTCTCCCTTTCTCCAAGTGCTGGCCTAAATCCCAGTGCCTCCTCCGAGTTTTCAATCATATACAGCTCTCCAGAAGCACACATTATGTTTGTCAGTAAAATATTCTGCATATAAATGCTCATATATGATATTGATGTCTTGTGTTTGGTATGCATATGGGTATGAAGATTGTGTGTGTGTGTGTGTGTGTGTGTGTGTGTCTTTTTGCTGTGTTTAATATTGATGTCACATGGCCACTGTTTGTCGCTGAAGGCAACAGAGAATATGAACACTGCCTCTTCTTCATCCATCTCTCTGGCCTGTCATTTCACCATCTCCCTCTATTTTAGCCATCTGCTAGTCCCATATTATCCCTGTCTCCTCTTTGCCTCCTCTCTAACACACACACTTCCTGCTATTGTGAGTAAGCAGTCAAACTGTGCCCACTCATACAGTATGTGCTTTTGATAATTTTGGCTAAAAGCTTATAAAAATACACTGTACATCACAGCTTTACTTTAATATTTATATATGTCATGTAGCATATTTTAAGTGGGTGTCAATGTGTAACAGCAGAAAGGTCAAAACCAGATTAAAACAGTCTCAATTCCACAATCCCTCGTGGAATTCACTGAAAGTGCCGGATTTTTTTTTTGGTTAGTGCTGCTCTGAGGTTTGCTAACTCACAAGGCTGGACAGTATGTTAGAAAGAGCTTCCAGTGTTTATAAGTGCAGTCAGCTGTTTTTGACAGCTGGTGTACACAGACCTCAGTGAATTACTTTATTGAACGGAGTGGAAATGGACCAATACAGATAAAATTAAATTAGTTTTGGCAGTGACGCAGAATTTGTGTTTTGCAAACTTTGGTCCATCTGCGTTTTGATATTTTTTCCCTACATCTCTCTGTGGTAACATGAACAACAATTATAAGCATTTTAAGCCTTGTGCCATCTTACGGGCTCCACCGCTAAAACATATGGCCATGACTGTACAGTAAGGCACCATACAGTACTTCAAAACTCATCCATTAGGATAAATAAATGTATTTTGTATTTTTTCTGCTAGATTTTGACTTGAATTGGGATGCTATGCAAAGAAAATGTATATTTAAAATGAGGATCAGAGATGCTCAGCGACTTGAAGTGTGGTTAATCTGTAATAACAGCATCATAAAACAGTAAATAATAACTACATCTGTAAAATAAACAGAGTAGGAGTACAATATTATCTTAGTGGAGTAAAGATTATATAAAATGAAAATACCTCATAATTGTACTTAAGTGTAGTACTTATTGATAGATTGATTAGTTACTTACTACCTTTGGTTTCCACCATGATAACTTTCCAGGTTTGTTTCCTATCCTGTCTGTGAGTATTACAAAATGCTGTGCTGTGTTTCAGTGTCCTATTAGCTTTTAAATCCAGAGTTTCGGGATCCTGTTTCACTGTCTCAGTGGTACAGTAAACCCCTAGCCCCTTTCCCCTGCACTGTTTCTTACAATCAATCAACTCAATAGATGAGAAAGGTCTTTTCGTGGCCGTGATTTTTCTTTTCATGGTAAACTGTGACACACTGGGGACCAACTCATTTACCAAACACTGTTAAGAGATTCTACAATCCGTGTTCACATTGTACAGTTTGACACGCTTTTGTAGCCTTGTTTATTCAGTTTCTTTTGAATTCATTAGTAAAATACACTCTACAGACTCAACTCACTCAAGTTTTCTGTTTATTTTGGCACCTACTTTTAGGAGACTGATGAGTTTTTTTTTCTGTCACTTCATAAGATCAAAACAGACAGAAAGCGTCTGGCGTCAAAGGTGAGAGTGATTTACCAATTCCTGATGAGCCGAGGAAAAGAAACACGAGAGGATGCTCTTCATCGTACCAGCCATTCTCCTTCCTCCTGATGGCTACAAAGTAGGGACAGAGACAGAGAGGAAGGAGGCTATTATTCAGTCATTTGCATTTGTTGTCTTTGCAAGCAGGTTTCAGCCAACTGAACCGAGTTGACCTGAGGGTGGCGGGTATCCCAGAAACTATGATAAAAGAGGGAGAGAGAAGGGATGAGAAAGGGGTCAGAGACATTTGGTTGAAAAAAGGCAGAAAGAAGAGAGAAAACAGAGCAAGAGAGCGAGATGACAGACCTCCAGAAAGCTACCCATGATACCCCCAACCACCCGCCCTAGTCAGTGGGGCCATTAGCCAGCAGTAATTTTGTTAGCCTCCCTGGCGCGGCCATGGCAAAATCAGTTTAGCATGGATTGCAGCCTCACGCACGCACAGACACAGACACACATGCTTGCTTAAAGAGGAGTGCCTACCCAACCCTGCCATCACCCCAGCAACCGCACACACACACATACACAAAGACGGGATGATGAGGTGGATCGGAGGGGAGTGTATCAGGCCGTGGCTTCGACCACTTGACAAAGAAGCAGACACTATAGAACAAACCCGTGAAAATCTGGATCTGCTGAGAAGCCGACACCAAAACCATAGACATATATGAGCAGGGTTTGGTCAAACTAAGTCAGTGACACAGTAGCTCAGTGGTCAGCACTGATGAAAGCTTCCTGGGTTAATATTTACTGACCGGCTGGGTCCGGATTACGTGTTTGTGTAGCATCTTCCTCAAAACTTAACATTTTAGATACATTGGAAACTAAATTGTTCATAGACATCAATATGTTTGTCGATGTGTAAGCCCCTGAGGACGCCACCTTTTGACACCACACATTAAAAAGCAGTTACAGATAATGGATAGGTTGATCCTGATTCATTTATCAAGTTAGTACTTAAATCTTGATAACTGACCTTTATCATAAATTTCCCTTTATGAGATGAACATTAACCTTAAGACTGTTCAGTCCAGCTGACAGAAACACAGCTGCAATACCAATAACCACAGCCACTTCCTTATGTTTACACTATGATCTTGTTATCCAGCATATGCTTTCTAGGAAGAGTTGTTTTTATTTGTTAGGATTGTAGAGTCTACATTTTCTAAAACAAACAAACAAACTGTTATCTCCACTCTAAACAAAACATACAGTAAACATAAATCTTTGACTTCTACTTTTAAATGTTATCACAGATATACAACACTTCCTAAAAACCCAGGGTCTTTGTCTTTGCATAAATAGTTTATGGTTAGTAACACAGTTCTTTCAAACATGTACACATCTTGGCAGGTGCAGCCTAAACATGTGTCTGGGGCCAAGTTACAGAAATGAAGAGACAGGAAACAAAGCTTTAATTTCATGTCTATCACAGCCAAAGAGTCCGCTAACACCTACTGAAGATTTCCTGTCAAAGCATCTGTGTGTGTTAAAGAAGCTAAACAGCTGATAAATCATTAAGAAAGGAAGAGGAGAAGGAGAGGTAGAGAGAGGGAGGAAGACAGATGGAGAGATGACACAGAAGAGAGAGGACACGGAGATAATGATAAGGAGTGGAAGAGGAGTAAGGATGTAGAAGGAGATAAAGAGGGAAAAGAGAGAGGAGTGATGGAGATAAGGAGACAAAGAAACAAACAAGTGTGTCAGAGATGGCCACAGAGATGAACAGTGACAAGAGGGGCTCCAAAGCTCCACCGGCTTCACCAGTGGCTGTGTGAATGACAGCGTAACCTTCTGTGTTTTAGCTGATTGAGAGTGACTTTGACAGAAGGGCACGTTGACATTTTTCAGAGGACTCTGACAACAGCAAAGTAAAGGAAGGAAACACAAAGCTCACCCTCACTCGTACATGCGCACACACACAAACACTCATACACACTCAGAGCAGTGTGTACTGGGCAGGTCTGGTTGGCTCTAACATGATTACAGAGGGATGATTCTCTTCAATAACTCTTAGCCCTGAGAGCTAAACCTGGATCAATTTAACCTCCTTCCTGTGTGTGTAGCTGGTGTATTTGTACTCTGTGTGTGTGTGTGTGTGTATGTGTGTGTGTGTGTGTGTCTTGCTGCAGGCCAGCTGTTCGTCATGAGGAGTTCAGGTGCCAACAGCTGTTTTAGAGACATCACCAAATATAAGACAAGACGAACCTTTTTTAGCCCAACAACAGGGAAATTTGCAAATTTAAAATATACACAACAAACTTTTTTTCTTATGACACTTTCTGGCAGGCAAACGGCAGTGCAACAATCAGTTCACATGTCCACCATCTTCTTCTCCTTTTTGCACTCACTGCAATAAATATATATATATATAGATGATTAACATTGAACCAAGCTGGTTAATTGTGATGCAGTTTGTTAAAAAATGTATCAAACAATTTTTTGCTTTTCTAATTTGAGAACTTTAGTTTGTTTCGCAGCTCGCAGTAAACTGAATATATTGTTTTGGTTAACCTTATTGACTGAGGGTCTATAAGAAAAACAAGCAATTTAAAGATGCTGCTTCGGCGTCTGGGAAACTGTAACTGACTTTTTTTCTTTTTTGGTTTGTATTACAGTTTGGAGAGACAGCAAACACAGGTGAAAATAAAGGATGCAAGAAAGAGATTTGTCTGTAATTGAAATGGGAATGTTGCAGTCACATGTGTGCAGCTTAATCAGCAGGATGCCCCTGTCATAGGCTTTCTGCACTATTGTATGATATTTTATAGCCAAACTAATTCCTAATAAAAACAACAACAGATACAAGAGAGCAATATGTAAAACTGTACAGCAGATTGTGGGTTTTCATAACTCTCTTCTTCGCTGTGTGTGTGTGTGATATATTCACTGTAATACTTCTCTAAAGATCAATAAGCTGTTCTTTTATCACTGAGGTGATGTCTTCTATGGCTTTCAGGACAATTTGCCATGATAACAACAAC
Source organism: Helostoma temminkii (assembly GCA_900302695.1). NCBI lineage: Eukaryota > Metazoa > Chordata > Actinopteri > Anabantiformes > Helostomatidae > Helostoma > Helostoma temminkii. Next base: position 53,175 of record OMLM01015554.1, on the reverse strand, counting down.
CATTCATCACCCTGACAAAGACTACAAGTCCCATGATTCTTTCTTCTTGCACTGGCACAGGCAACTATTGCTCAAATCTGCATCACTGTCTTTCAGTCCACAGTGAACGGCGTAGTTTTTTGTAATGCTCTGTGTTTTTTAATCAGCCATTTAATTATTATTAAGCTGTTCTCCTGTTGGTTGTAAACTCAGCAGTTTAAGCTCTCACAAAAATATTACAGCTTTTAATGTCTGCTTCTTGCTTTGGGAGTGAGTTGATTATTTTCACAAATCTAAACAGAAAGTGTCCAAGATCATAAAACTAACACTCATCCCTTCCTCTGTTGAAACCCTTTCTGGACACACACACACACACCTCTTTGCAGATCAATACATGGCCTCCATGGATGCCTGGTGTAATATCAGCTCTTTGCTATCTGCTGGGTTATTGTGCTCTAACTCATCCTCCCTCCTCTTCTCCATGCATTATACCCGCTCGCTCTGTCTTTCCATCAATGCTCCAAGCTTTCTGATCCTCAGCTACTTCTCTGCTTTCACTTTTTTTGTCATTCTTTGCCTCCATTTGTTTATCCTCTCGTTTAATCTGTTTTTACCTTCTTGTCTCCATCACTTTGTCTCCTGTGCATCACTGACTGTGTGTTCAAAGAAAGGGAGATGGATGGCACAGCATGGAGGCCACGAAGTAGGAGGAGGAAAGGAACGAAGGGTGCGATGGATATCGAGGGGGCAGAGAGATCAAAACGCAAGGAGAAACAGACGAGAGAAAGCCAAATGGAGAAAAGAGACAGAAGGGGTGAAGCGGGAGAGAAAGGAGGGAGGAGGGGAGTGTCTGTAGTATGTCTCCTCTCTCTGTAATTGTGTTAACTGGCGGCTCCAAGCCTGGCCTCTTCAGCTGTCACACACAAACACACTCACATGCACACAGCACCTGTGTATGCCTGACAGACAGCTTATTCATCACAATTAACCAATTACAGCCTCCGCCGGTCTGTCTGAACCCGCCTACTGCTGGAGGGCTGGGAGGAGAGCAAGAGAGGAAGAGGAGAGATAGAAATAAGCTTTAGAGAGAGAGAGAGAACAAACAATGAAATAAGCAGGATGAGGCTACGGGGTTAACTTGTGTATTTAAGTTCTCTTGTTATATTTGCGGTACATGTCAGTGTATGTGCATCAAATCATCTGCACTTGTGTTACATGTGTGTGTGTGTTCACCTGAAGCCACAGTGTTGATGGCCCCCTCCTGTCCAATGATGTGCTCCTTCAGCCTCCTCTCCAGGGGGAACCTCCTCCTCTCTTCCGCCTCCCGTCGAGCCTGCGCCTCCTGGAACTGGGTGGAGGTGATAAAAGTAGAGCACACAGAGAACACATGAACAGTCAGAGGGTCGCAAAGAGCAGGGACAGGGCAGGAGCTTTACAGAATCAGAAGGTGTGTCTGTATATCTGCACCTCTCTCTCTTTATCACCACATTTTCTTGACTACTCCTGCAAGATTCACAATTCATCCTCACTATGAGACACTGAAATAGAGAAAGAGTTTGTAGCTGAGGATTCAATGGGGTAACTCCTTTCCACCGTCTGTGGGATAATGACTAAACACCTCTACACACTACTGTAGCACAGACAGGAGCTTTTGTGTTTAATATAATTGTATCAAAAAATTGCATTATTTTGTAAACAAAGCCAGTTGAAATTTACATTTTTACACCAGTCGTTTTTTTGGAATGGACTGTAAAATATGGATCTTTCTTCATCTCAAGTTCTCTCCTACTCCCTACCACTTTTGAAACTTCATTTACATTTCCCACCACCTTTCAGCTTCTTGTCTTCCTTCCTCTTTAACACTCTACCTCTTTGTCTTTGCCTCTCTCATTTCTCTGACGCCCACTGCCTCTCTTCCGTTGATTTAATCTCTTCCCACCACTCTTCTCCTTTCTCCATTGCTTGTGACTTTTCTCTGCACTTTCTCTCACTTCCTTCCCCCTGCACACCAAGAGTCTCTCCCCCTCTCTCTCTCTCTCTCTCCCTCCCTCTCCCCCTCTCTCGCAGCCACCCCATGACTCATTCATCCTCTCCTCTTTGTCTCCTCAGACTCCTGGTTCTCACCCTGCAGTGGAAACAGGCTGTTTATTCTCTCTCTCCATCTTGCTTAGCTCTGGCCTGCTGTCAAGCTGGTAGATAACTACGGATAACTTTATTTAAGAAAACAGCAGACCCCACTTCTTCTACTATACACCTGTGATATACCAGGAGCTGAGCAGTGATGAGTTCTCTCAGTCAGCTGTTTTTGGAGCCTTGTTCAGTGAAGAAACCCTGAAACTTTAGCATCCCCCAACTCACCCTCTTTTAATAACATTTTTCACTCATTTTTATCTGAAAAATATTACCTATCACGCAAAAAAATTTGAAAAAGGAGACTTTATTTCTTTCATACTTTGGAGATTAGTTTCTTAATGCATTTTTAATGATTTTCTGTGTTGTGCTTTTCGAAGGCCTTTAGCTCATCTGACCAAACTGATGAACTGCAATGACAACAGCAGCCATTTAAATGTTGAGAAAGATCTGACTGAAACTCACACAAATTAATAAATACTACAACTTCAGTGTTCAAATTATCACGTCCCTGCACATATCGGAGCAAGGATTTATTATTGTGAGTGAGTTTGTCTTTCAAGTTAAAAGAGAAAAACACTATTTAAGCTTATAACAACAGCAAAACCAAATTTCACACTTTATCTATCGTCCATTATATAATGTACCTTATATTATACTGATTATAATCCGGCTCTGCTCTTCAGCAGGTTTGTAACTCCAGTTAACCTCTACCAGCTTTCACATCTCAAATACTCTAATCCACCTGTCACTCAGTCACCAGACTGACACAGACCTCCTGAGGACTGTGTGTCTGTGCGCACAACAGCAAGTAAATGATACAGATGTCTGCTGACTGAACTGTGCTGAGTCATCCAGGCAAAGGCACAGGAAACAATTACAATATCAAAGCATTGTATCCATGGAACTGATGTTGTTTTAATTGCCTGCACATTGTATGGAAGCTACAGCTAAATTAGTGTTTGTGTCTAAATGAATGAGATCAGTGTGTCATACCTTGCCCTCCCACTCCTGCAGTACCGTGCTTACTTCTCCCTCCTTGGCATAGGCCCGTGCTGTGTGTCCCAAACCATTTGTTTGTAGTGGGTTGGCACCTGTATGCAAGTGAACATACACAAAATATAAAACACCAGCCAAATTACCCGGGACATGCTTTCAGCTGGGGGAAGCTAATAGGAGGTTGCAGCTCAATTCCGATATGACCCAGTCCACCATTTTCAGGGGTGATCTACAACTTTTGAGTCTCGGGGTCCTACTTTTGGGTCGGACTGCAATGAGAACAAAACTAAGATGGTCCCCATATAATTCTGTATAAGTGGGGGGAGGGAATATAAAAAAACATTACTTGGACAGAGTTAAAAAAAAAATTTTTTTTAAAAAAAGGTAAAAAGTGCCACCTCATCAGAGAGAAAACGTCGATTGAGGCTGTAAAGAAGGGGGTGAGAAGGTTAAGGGGTCACTGAAGCTAACTGCAGTGAGGCAGCACGGCCACGCAATGACACTGCAGGGGGTTTCATATCTGCAGGGCCTGCCAATAACACACACTCTGACCTCTACACCGCACACCACCACCCTGGACTATTATATGATCTATACACACTGCAGGTTGTTGCAGGTTGGGGGCCATTGTGGCACATGAACACACACTTCTGGGGGGGGCAAACCAACTGAACAATGTTGTTTAACTGATTATGTTAAAGGAGAAAAATAAATAATGTCACAGCATGTATGAAGTGTGCCAGAGCTGGAGAGTGGTGGGCTTGTCAATAAGGATGGTTAGCAGTGCCTTCTGCCCTGACCTGTGCCACTGCTCTCAATCCAGAGTCACCAAAATACACGTGCCTCAACATAAACAGGTGAATGACAGAGACTAAATGAAACAGCAATATTTTTATTTTATTTTTTAAAAAAGCTGCTACACATTTACAGAGCACTTTTTTTAAAGAAATGATCTGAAAGATCTAAGATAGATTTAGTGGCCAACACAACAGCCAACCTGCCTGCAGATTAGTATTAAACCTCAATCTCAACAGCATCCAGCACCAATGATCAAAAACCCAAATAAACCTTGTTGGATTTTTGAACCATAACAAATGTTCTGATTGCCTACTACAATAACAAATGCATTAATATTTAATTACTGGCATCAACAAGTTTCTACTACTGAAGTCTGTACTAAATATGTGACTACATTTGTTCTTACTTAATCTGTGATCAGAGAGTCTCCTTACTTTATATCCAGTTTCCAGTCAGTTGTTTATTAAGGTGTCTGAAAGTCTGAAGTCTTAAAAGTTTACTGTACTAAAACTCATGTATTGTATTAGCACTAATATTGCAACAGTCTTTAGTAATTCAGTTTGAGGCCTTAATTTACTGTAAGGCATTATTTTATGTATGCATTTGATGAAACTGAAGAAAAATAGTGCAAACTCATCAAAGCAACATGAACTGTGTTTAGTACTGCTGGTAGGAAATACATTTAAATCTCTGTAAAATAAGGTGATAAAATAAGTCGCAGTCGCAGCCAGTGACAGTGTGACGATACCCCTTATACGAGATATTTCATTTGTGTCTATCATGGGTAAATTAACGTCCCCATTGAACATTTTTGGCTAATTTTTACCCATTTTAAAATGTTGCATTCAGTTTACTTTCAGCACCATCTGTTCAGTGCTGTTAGATGTTAAACTGTGTACCAAGAAGCAGAAAACTCATCTGAAGTTTCTCCAAGATGGACTCAGAAAAAACTGCATGTAATATACGGTGCTGGTCGTTCCTACTGCTCTAAACACTGACAACAGAGACTAATAATCACTGTGATGATTATCGATAAACCCCTAAAATTTGTGACCTACTCATGAAGCTATTGATCCCAAAAACAATACACCGCTACCCCCCACACACCAAAAACATGAGGGAGGAAAGCAATAAAGTAACTACAGACACGCTGGACATAATAAATAGCATCATTTAAGACTTTAATATCAGGCCAACCCTCTGGGCCATAGCACTTTATAAAAGGATCAACACTAACAACTCACACACACTAATGCACACACACGCTCACACACACAGCTGAACACTGACACACACTTGCATACACAGGATCCCTTCATTAGAAGTGCTTTAGTTATGCCTATTAGGAGTCCCCTCCTCTTTCCTATTTCCTCCTCCCTCTCTTTCACTGCAGCTGGTGGGATAGAGCCCCTGCTGGTCTTTGTGCGTGTGTGTGTCCTTGTATCTGCATTGTGTGTAGCACACAAGCACGAGTGTGTCTCTTCTGGCCTGCTACCACCTACAGAGCCGTCCATTACTGAGTGCCCCTGGCCACGGGCTGATGCGGAGCCTAGGGAGAAACTAGAGAGCGTCCACAGGTAGGGTGAGGGACTCAGGACCGAGGAGACACCCCAGGGTGGGCTTGGAGACTGTGATGGATGGAGATGTGACTCAAGGGCCGACTGAGGCCAAAAGAGCAAACCCACAGCTAGCAGAGTAACATGGATGCACATAAACACAGGGGAAATAACAAGGTATATGATACACATAGAAACACACACAAGGTGCACATACACAGAAAAAAAACGGACATACACACCCAAATCCACATAGATGTCCCGAAGCTGTGGCACTTAATAAGATATTTTGTGATGATGTAAAAAAAGATGGATAGGAAGCTATAAAGAGGAAATGGATTCAAGAACAAAGATGGTAGAAATGACGCAAGCTTTGTGGAGAATAATCAAACGTGCATTACGAGTGTGTATAAAAGCATTTAATTTAAATGCACCTTTTCGCACATGCACATGGACAGCGAAGTGTGTGTGATTGAGAGAGTGCGACGTCATGATTGTTATTGGTCGTGACAGTGGCGCCAACCCAGCAAAGGCCCAGTCGAGCGAGCAACAACCGAGCCCGTCTTTAATCTCATCATCAGAAAACAAATGTCTCTGCTTTGTGAAATTTCTTACCTTTTTAATTCAAAAATGCGTCTGCGGAACATCTGATCGAGTTAGACGAGGTGATTTGTTTAAGCGTAGAGAGTGCTTACATACACAGGGCTGAGACAGGCAGACACATCTTTGGATGCACCATCCATCATAAACATAAACAAGACATTAATACTAGCTGGTGTGTGCGTGTTTCAGCGTCTTTATTGTGACGGTTGAGCCAAAAACCGAATGGTGTCCAATTTAAAAATCCATCAGCCTAAAAAGCAACTACAAATGTTGCTCGAGTTGAAATTTGAAAAAGCATGTACAAACTGAATCATATGAAAAAGAAAGCAAACGTGAATATATGCATATTCTAATTAATGAAATGGAGCCACAAACACACACGTACTCCCAGACACACATACAGACAGACGCACACACATCCTGTGGTTGTGGAGTTACCCCAAGGGCATGTTCTGTGCAGAGGTCACAGTTCAACTAGGCCTAGCTTGTTTAAGGGCTGCTCGCCTGGAAACTGAGGGGGTTATTCTGCCCCCAGGGTCTGTGAATGTGGGTGGACCAGGGAGCTGAGTCAACGACAGGTGCGAGTGTAATGCGGGTGAGTGAAGAGGGGGTATGAACCAGTGATCAATTTCAAATGAGCTTTGTAATACTGTTTATATTACTCGGGGGTGGAAGCGTTAGGAGGTTGATACATGTAAAGCTTTTGTAAAACTAATGGGAGGCAATTCTGCCTACAGCTCCACCCAAGAGCCATTAACAGTGGACCTCAATGAGTCAGGTTTGTGTTGTGGTAACACTGGTTCTCCTTCATTAGTAATCTGTGCATGAATTTGTCATTTACTTCCTGAAAAGAATAAGTGGTATTCCTGAATTAACAGGAGCAATGCTGATAAATAAAAGAAGGGTGTAAAGGCTGTGACACGACAAACTGACAGTCGGCCATTAAGCTGTTAGTGTGGTGTGTGCATATTGAAGCCCACTCTGATTGGGTGTTCAGCTTAGCAAATCACTGCACGAGAACAGAAATGGAGTGTCATTTACAACTTCTTATCAGACATATTGGACACAGCTATAAGCCATCTTTGCTGCTGTTCTTTTATGCAGGAGGTACAAAAACTCTCCATCCTACTTCTCTCATTCATAGATGGTCAGGTTGGAGAAACTCAACCAATCAAAAGGACTTTTGGAGCCATGTGAGAGAATCAGCTCTGCTACACAGGAACAAGTTTTCAATTAGTCTATGTACAGATACCAGACCTTCAGAGGTCCTTAATGAATTCTAAAGTGTGGTATGATAGGACGGGCTTTAGGGGGCGGGATGTGCAACATACCAGCCTCCAGCAGGATGCGGACAGTGCGTGGGTCATCAGCCAGCGTCGCGTAATGAAGTGAAGTGCAACCGCGGAAACCAGCCCTGCTGCTGAGTCTGCTGCTAAATTCATCCTCTCTGGAAACTAGAACTGCAGAGAGAAGCACACAAGGACAGACACAAAAAAGATATGAGATTATTTTGTTTATCAGAGCATGTACTGACAAAAAAAGACAAGAAAAGGACTGTTGGGAATATGCTTCATGTGTAAAGTTTAAACGTCATTGACACAAATACACAAAAAGAAAGCATGGTTTTAGTACGTTTGGATTAAAAATTGAGAAAATACACCAATTCCTCAAAGATGAAAACAAGACCCCGTGGGTATGACTTCAATCTGAGGAGCAAACATTATACTCCTGCAACTGCAGAAAATGATGATAATGAAAAGACTAATCACAGTCTGAATCCCAAAATTTTTCTTTAATCTATTATCTGTTAATGGCTCCAGAAATTGTGACAAGCATAAAACAGCTGACTACAAAATTGTCTTTCCTGTTTCCAGCTTTCTAAGAGTTGTTCATTTTCACAGATTCAAGCTCAACTGTCCAACATAATCGGAATAATGGGAGTGGTGTTTTAGAGTCTCCTTTGCTGTGCTCCTCATTAATAACAGAGACAGTCTATCATTCTCTCCTTACATCTCTTTTTCATAAGAGCTCTCATCTCACGCCACTCCTTCATCATCCATTTTTATTTTTCCGCCTCCTTCCTCTCCGTCTCTGTATCCATCAATTTCTTTCATCACTTGCACCCTCTTCCTCCCTCCTCCCTCTCTCTATCCCCATAACTTTGTCTCATCCATTTTCCAACTTCCTCTCCTCTCCTTCCCTCACCATCCCTCCCATTTCCTTTAATCACTCCCTCCCTGTATCACCCTCGCCAAACAGCCACATCTTCTTCCTTCTCCTCCATCTTTAACATCTCCTTCACTGCATTCACTGCTTCTCCTAACTGTCTTCCCTTCCCTTTTTTTCCCCTTCCTTCTTTTCCTCCTTCCTTCATCTGTCTTTCCCTCCCTTCATCCATCCATCTGACTCTTTTTCTCCATCTCTCTGACAGTCTCTCTCTGCAGTGCCTGTGTGTGTGGGAGAAAGAGAGAGAGACAGGGCGGGATAATCATAGCTAACCCAATAAAGCGTCGCACAGGCCCCCTTAGCCCATCCATCAGCGTGCGTCTGGGAAACGCTTCCCCACGCTGCGCTGGCCCCACGTGGACCCAAACCTGACAGCCATATAAATGTCTGCAATATACATATCCCATATAAATATGTCTGCAGAAACCCAACACAGACTCTGTGTGTGTGTGTGTGTGTGTGTGTGTGTGTGTGTGTGTAAGACTGAGTATGCAG
>OMLM01015554.1:0-44369 GCA_900302695.1 Helostoma temminkii | reverse complement strand
TGGAAAACTGTGTGTGTGTGTGTGTGTGTGTGTGTGTGTGTGTGTGTGTGTGTGTGTAAGACTGAGTATGCAGCTTAGGAGGAAAACAAATAAAACACACACTACTTGTCAGAGAACACATAAAATAAATAACACACAAGAAATGAAACATGTACATATATGCAAATGTTTATGCAAATTCTAATGTCTAATAATATCTAGTTCTACACTTAGGATTAATATGTGTAATATAGCAACCACACAAACACAATATGTTTATTTTTTTTACCTTCCAGTGAGTGGATGCCTTTCTCCCTTGAGGTGTCATAAACATTGTTGAAGTGATCTCCAGCGTTTGGGTCGGCACCGGCTTCCAGCAGAACCTTCACCACACTGGAGGACAACAAAAGACAGACACACACATTATAGACATGTAATGTCTCATTTACAACTTTCTGTTCTGTGCAAATACTCACAGAGGTGAATTTCCCCAGGATTAAGTAATTGCTATAGTTTGCAAGCTTGTATTTTTTAAATTTATTTATTCATTTGAGATTTGCTTTTTCTTTCCTTTTAGCTTGTTTTAAATGTACTGAATAATCTGAATGTAACTGCGCTTTCTTTATGCTCTGTTTGTGTGGAGCCACAGAAGACTAGCGACTAGTTCTATCGGGCTACATTGCTGGCCAATGACTGAGACATTTTAATTACTCTTATTGTTCCAATAATGACATTTCAGATAATATTCAGATCCAAGTTGTTTTTTCATTACAGCTGAAAAACAACTGAGGATGTCATCCAACATCTGAATGGGGATCAGCTCTAAATACTGACCCTGATCAGTTTGTCTAAAATTGCTCTGACACTTACATGTGTACAGTTACTTTACAGACATGATAGTGGGAAAATGCAGAGTTAAATGTTTTTAATTTAATGAGAGAATAATCTGTCCTGAAATTTCATATTGGTGGATGTCTAAACACAAGTAAACAGATCTGTCCTCTGTGACCATTGTTAGCTCTACTATTAGAAATAAGACACTAACTGGGAACAAGAACAAGTTACCAAACACACTGTAACAAAGTCTTTAACAAAGGGCTATGGTTAAAAAAAAAAAAAAAAAAAAAAAAGCAGACGTAGATGCAACTATCTGCTTCCTCTGTTGACAACCACTCTTTCACCTGCTTCACTTCCATTTCTAGTCTGCTTCGTTATGGTGAATAAACTCCAATGGCCGCTTCTCTCCTTTACAACACTTGTCTGCTTCGTAGCATGTTCATATGCGTATAGTGAAAGGGCAAGGGTCGGGTCTGTTTCCGGCGATGTTGGGGGGTCTGTGTATCGGAGTGGGTGTTTGTGTGTAGTCCTTCATTGGAGCGTACCGCCTTATAGAACAAACACGAGAACCTCGGCAACACCACTCAGTGTGACCCAACGGACATTCCAGGTACCGTCTCTCTGTCTACAGAACACATGTAAAATCCAACACCACTAACATAAGCAGTGGCTTTGACATTGAGACACAAATACACACAAATACACTGTGTCGACTGAAAGAGAGAATGAAGGCAATGGCCGAAACATGAACCCTGCCAGTACGCTGCTGGCTGTCATTAAACCTGTGACTATGTAATGTGGCCTGGGAGAGAGTGATGGATCATTTTCAGCTAAATGGTTATGGCAGAGGCCTGAAAGGGCTTAAATGGATCAAAACTGTTATTCATAGGAGGATGAGGTGGATTGTTTTTCTAGAGCAACTAGACTTGACCATATAACAAGCTACAGCTTCCCAATGGGAGAGCCTGTGCTCTTATAAATGAGTACTGATGGAAGAAATGATCTCAGGAATAACAGTCCGACCACATAAGTCAGCTCTGATATCACAAGGGCATGTGTGAAGTAAAACAACTTGTTTGCCAGTTAAAGCAACAGAAAAGTTCTGGTTTTAAGGTTAGGGGAAAATCTGAAGCCACTGAAACAGCACACTAAATATAAAAAAAGGTTTAATATAAAATATTGTGCATTGGACAACAGAATAAAACATATATTTTATCTGCATTTTTTGCTAAAATATCTAAATTCAAAATGCAATTTAGATTTTTTTGTGATTAGAAATCATTACAAAAAGCATCAAAACCTAACATCTGACCAGGTGGCTATCATTATTATTTTCTTACAATACATTAAAAGACTAAAAATGTCCATGGATGATGGATGAGCCAAATACAATCAAATGTCCCATTTGTTGCCATTAACATTACTAAAGACAAGAGTTCGGTATTTTTGTCGTCGCCAAAGAAGAGGTACGTTCCTGTGAGAGCCTGAGGCTGAGAACAGCCTGACCAGGCCTTTGTCTCTGACCTTGCTGTGGGGCTATAAAGCAGAGGGGGGGTTCCCTTTTGTTACTGTATCACTGTGGTTGGGGGTGGCAAGGGGGCTGTGACCCACAGAAGGCTCTCCTCTCGCCCTTGCAAGCACTTCTACAAACACATTGGTGCATCTCTCTGAGACACATACAGATGCACACAAACTGTGGTTGGTCACATGAGACTGGGCAGGGCTGTGTGAAGAAATTAGATGGGTCTGAAAAGGTTTAATGGCATCAGAAAGGTAAACATGACAGGATAAAGAGAGGAAGACTGCAGGCAGGAGGAGGAGGAGAAGGAGGAGGCATGGATGAAAGAAGGGAAGTGAAGCTAAAAAGATGAAAGAGAAAGATTTAATTACACAAGAAGTGCGAAAACTAATGAGCTTTAGAAAACAGTTTATAGTTTTACTAATCAACTGATGATCAAGTGGCTAACTTTATTTAGAACATTTAGGAAGAGAGCTGCAGCACTAATTTGAGGCCAAACTGAAGGCGTGCCGAGGATAATATAGTTAAACTGCCTTTTTAAAAGGACTGGGCCAACTTCCTAAAGCACAAATTACAGGCTGATGTTACCTTCATATATAAACTAAGTCAACACGTCCTTTAAATATAGTGGGCGTTCATTGTCTTGATCCCATGAGTGGTCAAACGTAACATTAAGCATAGGCCACATCTTATTGTTACTGTGAGATAACTAATCAGATTAACCTTTATTGTGATTTGCAAGTTTCCCATTTAGTATGGAGATGGAAATCTTTCATCCAGGTTAGGTTGGTATTAATCTTTGTGTTAATGTATTTGACCAGTTTCACTCAATTGCTTCAACACTGGTCCTAATTAATGCTCAGCTCTGAAGCATCATCACTGGAGCTGAGAGGGAGTCGGTGCTTGATGCTGTAACGTACACACGTCTGAAACATGTACCCCCAGTTAAAGGGGGTACATGTTTAATCCTTGTAGTAATGGTCACTTATCACTTGACAAGTTGACTCTAAGGTTGGTAGACCTAAACTCAAGCTCAGCTGCTGGCAGGTGATGGGTATTTCTGCTGGGGCCTGGTATTAGTTTCTTATCCTGCCCTGGAGCGAAGACAGGAAACAGACACTTCCGTCTCCTTTGTGCTGTCACAGACACCTGAGCTGAACTGACCATCCATGTCTCTGACCACCTGGCCCAGATGCTGGACCTCACCTGACCTCCACCTCACCTGGTGCTGGTCAGATCGACACCTTAAGAGGAGTTTACTGCTCTGACTTTTTTTTTTTACATGAAATAATCTGTTTTCTTCTACATTTGTAGGCTTTTTTGAAAATCATGTCATACATAAAAGATTTAACATAAATCTCATCTTATTTATCAATGAAGCAAATTGTTCACGTGAAAAAACTTTTTTCAAATCTTAGAAATACATAAATCGGACCTGGTAACCGTGTGGTTCTACATTTCAATATTGATATTATTATTATTATATAAATGACTCATTCATCTAGATTGTGATTATATGGGTTTGTAAACTTTCCTGTCTCAATGACAATTAATTCATTCTCTCATAGTTCATTAATAGGAAACAGACGTTACAGAGAAATGGTTTTCTAGTGAACAAGGTGGTTTTAATGTCATTAGTCTACTTCACTATAAAACTGCACTGGTGTTGTGATGTGGTTTAAGATCAGAGCGATGAGCTGCAGTGTCCAATCACCAATAGGTTTCCAGTGAAGGGATGTGTTGGTCCAGTTAAAGACTTCCAGAAAGGATGGCCTCGTATATCCTTGCTTGTCTGTCCTCAAACATCCCTCCTCAATACTCGCTCCTCAGACTGAAATAAGAGGCTTTGGAACATCCTTCAAGATGGAGGAGTCCAACCACTTGTAGAGCGAGTGAGGATCAAGGAGCGATGAATTACTGGAACTGTCCTGGTTTAAAAAGGCAGGATCTCTATACATTATATTTTAATGTTTGAAATTTATACTTCAAACATAAAGTTTCACAACATGTGGGGAATGTTCGGAACCATTTCTGCCACTGGCATGAGTGTCAATGTAAAACCGTGTCATCCAGCATACTTTATCTAGCTCAACAAGGGCACGATGAAATACCTCCTATATACGGATGGAAAAGGGGCTAGCAAGAGGTGGGGTAATTGTATTATGGATGCTGTCCCTTTATAGACATTTGATGTGCATTTGATAAATTTTATTCCGTTTTCCTGTTTAAAATCAATAAAGATAATGTTTAATTTAATTAAAAACGTGACACAGTTTTAGTTTACTTAGATAAAGAGAATATGATACCACATGTACACTAACTTACTTTGTCACTTGCTGCATGATACATCACAAGAGGGCTGTATCGTGACAAAGTGACGATATATTTCACTGGAAGCTCTGTGGTGATTTTCACTGCCACCAAACTCCAGCTAATCCCAGTCTCACACCCAAACCCATAATCCCACTCCACATTGCTCTCTCTCTTCAGTGTTAAACTATTCTGTCTCTCTCTTTCCCAACAAGCCACTCGGCTCCTCATTCCATCATCCCTATGCTTTTCCTAGTTTCTGTGCCCCCTTCCTCCCATTAAGTCACTTGGCCGACAGGTCGGAACGGTCAACAGGCGTTTCACTCGGCTGAGCGCTCATTGTGCACGTGAATTCAGTGAGGGAGGGATGGAGGGAAAGAAAGAGAAATGGAGATGGGCTTTGTGTGTTAAAGAGTGCAAACAGGGGGCCAGGTCCTGCGCCTCCCTGATTTAGCCCTACATCAAAGCTAAGCAAACACACGCCTCCTGAAGTCTCACCCTTAATTCTTCACATCCCTCTGCTCCACCCTTGGTTCTCAATTCAGCACCAGTGCACCTCAACCCTTGAACACAGGCGAGGCTGCCTGGTGAACGCTACACCTACCAAGAGTCAGGACTAGTTTCCACTGAAATCACAATGTTATCACAATAGTTATCATTTGTGGGCCAATAAAATACAAACACCATGAACTAGAAAAAAAAATCCAACCATACGATCCCTACTGAAGTCCTAGCTACAGGCTAAACCTCGTTCATGACTGATGTTCCCTGCGTTTTCACTTAACGGCTGCAAATAAAGTTGTGTATGGCTGAGTAATAGGCAGTTGGCCCGTAAGATATTTGGTATAAACTCGTCTGTGTGTGTGCACATGCTTTGTGAGTGAAAATGAGTGTGTGTGAGTACGTGTGTGAAACGGAGATGTGTGAGTGATGTGTGTGAGCTGATGTTCTGTCTTCCCCGCAGCAGTGACGGCTCACTGGGGGGTTAGAAGTCTGGATTAAAAACAGAGGAGTGTCACTGCCTCGCTGAGTTATAACACTCATAACACACTCACACACAGAGCAGTGCAGTGACACATATACACAGTGCATACAAACACAACTTTGTGTCCAACACTTCAGAAACAAACAACACATCATTAAATATGACATGAGACACATTAACACATTATGCACCAACATATCAGTTACACACTGTGGCTCCAATGTCACCGTGAAGCAAAAAAGATCAAAGTATATGAACATGTCTGTCTCTAAGGATGAGGATGAATTTAACAATTTCTCTTTTAACTGTTTCATTGTGAACCATGCTGATTAAATGTCAAATCACACGTTTTGTCCAAGATCACATAATGTCCAAATTTCCAAATTATTTAATTTACAAAAGGGGTTTTTCATGACAAATGACTTCAAACTACTAAGTGATTATTAATAAATAGTATAAACTGTCTGTTGAATGACTTAATCATTTGTCTCAACATTAACAAACAATTTAAGTAATTTAGAACGTTTATAAAAACACAATTAATGATCCACTCAAAAACCTGAAAACACATTCCTCTACATTCTTCCGTCTATTGATTTATTTAGCTTAAATTCAAACTACCTTACTAAGCTGAAAAAGAAATAACTGTAACCCTGATTTGAATAAGCTAATTTTAAGTTATTTTCATATTCTCACGGGCTCATGGGGCCCTTACGCAAAAAAGTGACCACAGTTCTGATAGAAAAATAAAGGCCTTGTAAATTGGATTTGGTCTGGCCTTAACCTCTGCCCCTCTCTCTGTTGGTGTGTGTGTGTGTTCTGGGGTCCAGGAGGCTAATTTAATTTGTTGGACAGAGAGATGGGGGAATGGGTAAAGACCGTCTGTCAGTCTGAAAGTTGCACTTTGCACTTCTGAAGACCTACTGTAACAAGTGGAGCAGGGATGTGACATATGCTCACACATTTACTCATGCAGACAGCTGCAGGATCTTAAAGCACTAAATCAGTGTTGTGCTCACCAGGGAGGACATATTTGTTCAGTGGGTTTAGCAGGATGAGAAACACACAGACCTGTGCTGTCGATTAATGGCTGCCACCATGAGAGCGGTCCAACCAAGACGGTGGCGGTGATTTGGGTCCACTCCCTCTTTTAACAGCCTGATGAGGACGGATAAACATAAGTTGGTTATATTTTTGCCATCAACATAATGTAGTGTCTTGATGATATTTTAACACATATAGTTGAATATTTGTTCACAGTTAAGAGGCAAAGATGCACAGGAAACGTCATGAGACAGCTGGCCAGCTGCTTGTGAGACTGTGAACGAGCACAAGATAACGTCTTTGTCTCCAACTTAAACCACACACTTGCTCCTTGACCAGTTATGTTTTTGTGTGCGAGCCAGATGTGTGTCGAGTTTTCTGCCTGAGGGTATGACATCAACTAGCAGTAGAGTGTGTGTGTGTAAGTGCTCAGTCTGTCGTCTCTCATGCTGAGCAGGCAGTCAGAGAGTGTGTTTACAGTCAACACAGTGGCCTCTGTCTAGTTTCCACTCAGCTCTGACACTCTCTGTTTTCACCAGGCTGCATGTGGTATCAGAGACTGCACACAGAATATGACTCACATCTGAGCCTTCTGGGGTGCAGTACTGATTTCATTCAAACTGAGCTGCTCTCACTGCTATAATGTATCAGATGATTAAGTCGGTGAAAGGACAGTGTGGGAAGTCAGAGACTTTGTATTTTACCAAACAAATACATGGCAGTTGTGGAAGGAAGAACATAGTACATGAGCTGAAAGTCCAGTCAGTCAGACAATCACATTAGGGGCCTTAGACAGTTGCTGCTGTAGAGCTAACACAGGTTACAGTAAAAACAGAATGATATTTCAGTCATTTTCAGTTCAATGTTATTTATTTGACCAACCTGAGCAAATGGACATCTGACCTTAATCAGAATGAAACTATCCTTTGTAAAACCTGCCTCTGTTCTTGACTGCGTCTCAGCAGACACACCCCGACACTCCCAGACTTGTAAACGCAACCAAAGCACTTAACACATCTGTGACCTGCTGACTGGTGGTCTCACTACACTCTCACCTACACCATCTGCCACATGAGCACAGGTAATACAAGCCAGCCAATGGGGACACACATGGATAAACACGTGTGCGCACACTCGGAGATGTATGATGGATACTCAGGACAACAATCGCCAGCTGAACACAATTAAAACAGATGAACGCATGGATCTGGTTTCTCCACAGTGTTGAGCAGTATGACATAACAACTCCTACATGTATCCAGAGGTACAACTAGGTTTGCTGGTACTTTGTTTTCACAAAGACATTTATCAGCACTAGGTTCATGAGGCAGTACATGTATCCGACTACAGTTTATACATACCTATGTCAGCCTCCATCTTCTCCACTGAGGTTTTGTAATGTAATACCATCAACAGGACAGATGGAACCAAAAAGGACTATATGCTTGCTAAAGTACTTTCTCTCTCTCTGTCTCTCTCTCACTCTCTCACACACACACCTTTCTGTGGTGTGCTTATTCTGGCTGGATGTCTCCGATTGTGCAGGGAAGTTATAAGAGACTTGTTCCAGATCAAACTCAGATGTTATGTTGTTACGCACATTTTTTAATTTTTGAAAGATTATGCAATGTGAGAAATTACCTAGACAACAAAAATAAAACAAAACACTGCTGAAATGGAGCTCTGAGTGGCCTAGTACAACATCCATCCTGCAAAACATCTCCTCAGGCCCAAATTTACATGGGCACAGGTGGTCCTCTTCTTCCATCTAGTGTTTCCTGGCAGAACTACAATTACATGTGATGCAACTGCTTTCATAGCTATAAATGATCCCAGTTATTATCAGATGATATGTTGAGATTTTCTAGATTGAGGAAAGAATTTATAATCCCTCTATGTTATGGGCATGTGTAAAGTATGTGAACCTCAAAATAGACAAACAGTGATCACAAGAAGATTCATTAGGAAGTATGTTGGTCTGTGTGTGTGTGTGTGCAATACCTGGCCACATCTTCACAGTTATTGGTCCTCGCTGCCTCCAGAAGAGCATCACCTTGTCATTCAGAAACAACAACAACAAACAAAACATTATAATAACAAGAAGGAAACATTTCACTTGAGAACACTGTCAAACCAGAGATGTGATACTAGTTTTAATACACACTTTGTACTATGTTGACCACTTTCTTAATGTGTGTGTGTTACACTATGAACAATGAAACCATAAGGACCAGTAATGGAATCAGGCAGCACAGTGACCACTGATGTCTTTGTTATATATACCTTTGTTATCAGAGTCTTTCTTCAGGCAGAAGGCGACGGCTGCAGCAGACAACACACCGGCAGAGGCCACTCCTGCCAGGCTGGCTCCCCCACCAGTTCC
Source organism: Helostoma temminkii (assembly GCA_900302695.1). Taxonomy (NCBI): domain Eukaryota; kingdom Metazoa; phylum Chordata; class Actinopteri; order Anabantiformes; family Helostomatidae; genus Helostoma; species Helostoma temminkii. The sequence goes on along the minus strand of OMLM01015554.1, from coordinate 35,312 downwards.
CCGGCCTTCACCTCCGCGGCTCTCCTCCCAATACTTGTTGTTGTTGCGCCCCCTGCTGGCCAGAGCAGCCCAGGAGCTGCGGCGGTTCTCCAGGTTGGACAGCCATCTAGGGGCGAGGTGGTGGTACTGCACCGACGGGGTCACACGGGTACCCGCGGTCTCCTCAGCCAGAATGCCTCTTCTAGAGACCCTAGAGGTGGACACGATGGGGTTGCGATTGGCCTCCGCTTGTGTATCGCGGACGCCCTGACAGGAGGCCCCGCTTGCGCTGGTCTGAAGTACGCGGTTACACGGTGACAAGCTGCGCGACCTTCGCGCAATTAGCCTGGTGGGAACTGATGATAACATGGCGATAAACTCACCGAAAATGAGGCGAGGGATGAAACCCTGAGTCTGACAGTGATTCCGGGGGAAACAGATTCCCTGCAGGTCGAGGACGCGGCGTTAATCCCGGTGGTACAGCAGTTATACCTCAATTTACAGGTATCTAATCGCCACCAGCAGGACGAAAACAACCGCTTCACCTCATCACAGCGTGGATGTCACTAGAATTCGGGTGCATGCTGGGAAATGTCGTTTTACTGGAAACGTCTGCGTTAGGCAACGTGTCAGTAAAGCGCATCTATTACATACTTCTGTGTTCGCATGAACTGGTTTGAACTGAGGCCGGTGCACAGGAGTCAGCGAGTTTCTTTTTTGTTGTTGTCATGGAGGTTTAATAAAACTGATTAAAGTAAGTAAACGGTCCTAGCTTAAAGTAAGCATGTTCTGCGCATGCGTACTGCTGCTAACGGTTATTTTTTCTTTGCCTGCAGCGTCTTCTCCGACAGGCTAACTGCTCCGTGTGCGATTGTGAATAACTAATGCTATATAAAGTATCTTACTTAATTGTGTTTTATTAAAGCAACAAGCTTTTTCGTTTTCGTTTCCCAGCCCTAAAATAGGAGGCGTGACTTTTTAACGGTGGCTTTTGGTTTTCAGTTTCAGCGGCCGTTTTGTTACCGTATTCGCACAACAGGACAAAAGTGTTTTATGGGGCTTTTGTTTACCTCCCTTTATAAAAGCACTGCTCTTCTCAAAACCACCATCGCCGTGACAAACAATTTGATGAGGCAAGCTGTTGTTTTATCTCAACCCAGTAGTTTGGCCGCCAGATGGCGTCAAAGCGTCGTGCTGGGGATGAGGGCCATTGCAACCGTGTGTCATCATCTGAAAGTGCTTTAATTATAATAACCAGTTTCAGAAACAGTGACATTTTTAGAACAGACAAGATTTACTCATTACGTAAATCAGTCAGTCTTGTCACCTGTGACCTAATTGTCATCTCCTTTTTCCTGCTTTAGTCACCGCTGCTCAGTCCCAGCTCACATGCTTCAAATATACCTTAATCCATCTTCTGGTCTTTTCTCATTTACATATTTTACAAAGGAATCAAGATGAATTGCTCATTTCTGTGAAGCTGTCATGTCTCGTGAACAATACAAGGTATAGTGTTTTACAGCCAGCGAACCTGAAACAGGTTAAATGGTTCTTGTATCAGGAAGAAAACGTGGTCCATCAAAGCAGGGCTGTGCCTGCAACATATCTCGAAGTGGAGAGGAAACACTGCATGAATCTTTAGCTTCCTGCACAAGAAACATAGCTTGATATGTCTGATGATATTGTATCTGATTGTCTTCAAATTTCGAGGGTACGTTCCTTCCTTTTTGTTTTTTTATGTTCACGTTGTTTTCTTTTTGAAATGTTTTGTTGCGTTAAACAATACACAGAGAGGTCAAGTGCAACCTCAGAAATTTAAAGCAATGATACGCTTTCAGTTAAGGATCTTATAATTTGATTATAGGGATGGAGTTTAAATTGGTTGTACTGTTTGAGACCCGCTACTTAGCTGTAAGGACTGTTTTGTTGCGACTGAAATACTACTTAAACACAAAACAGTTTGAAATATACAGTATAAGAGTGGGCCTCCTGTGATATAAAACTGTAATTTATTAGGTGGATGTGTTGTGTGCTGGCAGTACGTCTACTGTGCCGTGCCAGACATGAATCATAGAGGACACCATGCTCTGCTTTTATAAATCCAGGCACCTTTACCAGCTGTCTCATTGCTCCAGTGTGGGTGTGCCACTGTTAACAGCTGACAATACGTCCAGCGTCCTCACTAACCTCTCAATATGTTCGTCGCATGCGTCTCCAAAGCATTTGCACTCGCCATCGACATTAACAATGATATGATGTGATGCTGATATTTAAGTCTTATAAGAGTTGCACAGTTCCCAAACAAATCAGATCCACTGATCTTTTTCACATCAGCCATTTTGACTTGTCAAGGCAACACAAGACGCTATTTGTGGTTCTGTAACACTTATCACCGCAGTGTAATGCAGCAGGTAATGAATGGTGCTGATTACGTGTTTGGTTGTATTTTCTGCAGCACACCTTTCCGCAGTGGCCCTCACACAACTACACTACATACATCTTTATGTTTTGATAATGATAATGTGATACTCTCACATTTGCCTGTGAAGGATTACTGAATGGGCCAAAGAGTCAGAGGCCACTAGTCTTTAGACATAGACATAAGACAGGTGCAAAACCACCACAAAGACATGTAAGTGTCTAAAGGTCACACCAGTGATAGAAAACAGCCACAAGGAAATGCAAAAATAAAGTGTGGGGACCTTTTAATTGACTGTGCCTCTTAACTCATGCGTGTGTTTGTTTGTTTGAGATGGTCAGTGTTAGTCAAGTTAAAAACTGATATTGTTTTATTCACAGACATCAAGCTAAGTTACTACAAAGTGGCTGTGGAGGCTGAAAAGGCCGTTTCAGTAACCAAAACTCTGCAAGGCTCCCTTGCATGCAAGTAAATAAAGCCGTTGTGTGCAGAAGAGGGTCACACCTAAGTGACATTCTGTAGTGACTTTACACTAGCGATGTGATGGTTAACAGGTGGCAGCAGCGTAGATAAGTAAGTGGGCAGCCACAGTTTGCAGCACCATAGTAGGTGTCAATAAACTCAAAATGCTTTGCCTGTGCTGGTTTTACATCTTAACACAAACGGTGGCGACTTTGTTCTAAGGTGAACTTCAGATAATTCAGATATCAAGACGTCGTGAGAACACCCACTGATCAAACTGAGTGAAGGAGGCTGATAATGGCCTTACACACTCCAAGATGAAAAGACTGATGAAAGAGCTAAACAGTTGGCAACACACAAGCAGAACGAGTAAACACAAGTCTATGTAGTAACAAAAATATTAAATAGATGGAACTGAGATGCTTTATTACTGTTGGCTTTTTGCTTTGCTGTGACATGTTCAGCTACAAATTATTAAAAAGCAAAAATCACAAAACAGGTGAACACCGACTTTACACGTCAGCCATCAGGAGCCATGCGCGCCCCCGCTGCTGCGTGAACGAACTTTATCAAAAGCCGTGCATGTAGCTCCGGATGCGTTCAGGTACTGTAGAGAATAGCGAAACAATCATTAAATGTAACGTAAAAAGGCCCGAACATTAAACTGTTTAAAACTGCCTGTCAGTTTCACATTGCACAGCTCTGTGACTGAGTGTAGGCCGCCTCTCCCTCCACACTCCCAACTTGTTTATTGTGCAAGAGTATTCAAAATGTCGGCATGTTGCTAAACTGTCCGAACAAATAAAGCAAGGCTTGTACTTTGTGCTGCGTGTTTACCTGTTAGTTACTAACAGATAACAGGTCAATGTCATCCATGCCTTCTCTATGGAGCTGCAGAAGTTAGTGAAGGAGCTGGGGCCAGCTGTTCACTGGCTGTTAGACAGGTCAGCTGTCTGTGCAGGGTCACACTCACCAGTTAACCCAGTCTGCGTGGTTTAGAAACCATTCTTTAAAATGAAATAGGCTACTACACGGATATAGTATAGTTTACTTATTGCAGGTTTTCAATCACAACTTAGTAGCATCGACAAGAAGTGTTGCAAAACGTCTGCAGAAAATTACAAAGCACTTCCGTATAACGTCCCCCCGGCAATCACAAAAAGTAAAAATATGCTCCAGGCAGATCTGTGACATTTACGAGGATCACCTGAAGGCAGCACAGGGAGGCGTTTCCTTCGTAGCCGTCGCAGCGTCGCTGTTGCCTGTTCAACCTGATTCCTCCTCCACTCCCTCTCCGCCTCCTCCTCTTCCTCTTATTTCTCACCGCATCCTCGCTCCCACCTGCCACAGCGGCAAAGCAGCGATGGAGAGCTGCTGCAAATTATTATAAGGTCACGGACGGTCACCACAACTGAGAAAGAAAGAAAGAAGCAGAGAGACAAATACGGCAGAGAAGAGGCAGAGACAGGGAGAGTGATTAACGGACGTACGGAAACATATGGTCTGTCAGAAGAGCGTCTGTTTGTGAAGGCTGCTGAACCAGGCTGAAACTTATCCAGGCACCGAGGTCCACTAAAAGCCACATTAGATCCGTCAATTTCGTTTTATCGACACTTCCTTGCCTTGTTTGCGTTTGCTCTCACCTGTGCGAGGCTGTGCGTTCACCTTGATTAGTTTGTGTGGGGTGGACTGCGGTTGTTGGACCTCCCTGAACGCGCACACGGATCATCACAAGACGCGGTGCAGCCCACAAAAGCTTCTTTCAAGGAGGAAATCGAATTAGACAAGTTATTCCCACAGAAGACAGGGTGGCTCTTGGGTTTCCTTTGCTTCCCCGGCTCATCGTGTCTCCTGCGGGCCCTCCAGGAGTCTCTCTTCTCGCACCTCCTCCCGGTAACGAGCCATGTCTGGACAGAGTGTGACCATCCCGGACGACCGGGCGTTCGCCAGCTTCAAGGCGGAGTGTTTGTGCGAGGAAGGCTGGAGTTTGACACACAACAAGGGGAACATCACGGTGTGGAGCCAGGGTCTGGAGGAGGGGAAGTCCATCCACAAAATTAAGGTGAGAGTGCTCAACGTCACAGGTATGAAAATGTCACAGGTCAAGTTTTAAAAATATTCAAAATGTCTATCAAATAATTTATAGTGATTCTAAAAAGTGTCATGTGGAGACCAGCAGAAACACAAAGGGAATGGGAGAACTGTATAATCCAGTTGGCAGGGAAGTCATCTCTCTAAATTCCCATATGATTCAAACTGCTGACTTGCTTTAACCACTGCTTTGTGCTGCATGGTCCTGTGGCTGCAGAGGCTTCACCAGCCCACTAACTGTTCTGATGATGTGGCATATCGCATTTTGTTCATCTGAAACCACACAAACAACCTGGAAAATGCCCCATTATGTTAACAGTGAATCTAAAAAGCTTTAAGCTTCAGGTTTCCTTTTTAAATCACTAGTTATTGGACACATCCTGTGCTAGATTCACTAAACCTGTAGTGGTTGGTTGAGAATTTATACCACAAAGCAAAACATAAAAAACTCCCCATACTAAAGAGAAGTGAGAATAGGAGTCAGGCTCAGGAGGCAGATTCAGGCCTCCAGAGATGCATCCTCTCTGCCTGTGAAACTATTTAAGTTATTATTAACCAAAAGCATAATATGTCAGCTTACTTTGACTTTTGTGGGAATGGATTTGCATACAGTTTGCCCTCCTTTTAATGCTCAGTGAAATGAACAAAGCACAACCAGTACTGTCATAAACAGCAGCACTGTTAAGGTAATAGCCAGTAGAGAAGTTAGGAGACAGAAGATTAGCTGAATTAATTCTTATATGTTGTGGTTACAGCAAAAATTTGCTGCACATCTCAGTTTCATATGATTCTTTCTACACTACTGTAGTGATGAGTTAGATATTACAATACAATGCAGGAAAGCATAGCACGTCCTGGTCATTGTTTAGGTAAGTAACAACGTGACAGGCATGTGAAAATACTTGATGGGTAAACTTTGTTATCTAGTCAAATAGTGGTCGTGGCAGTTTGTGTGAAGTGTGAATGTTTGCCTAGGGAGTCGATGTGGAGACGTCATCAGGCCTGCAATGACACTTTAAGCCCAAATCTGCTTTGTACCATCTAACACGTTAATTAGTAATGTTTGGTATGTGTTGTGAGACAAAAGGCCAGAGCAAGAAACACATCAAACACAACACATCTGGTAGTTGATTACAGCAGCAGTTTGCACACGTCAAACATTTTGACTCTATCAAGAACATCTCTCAGTGTAAGAAATTAAAGATGGCACGACATAGTTTGTTTTCCCAGGTGACCAGTCTGTTACATTACAAACACATGAATACTTGAATACATGGTGAAATATTTAATAGCATCATGGACAGTGTGATGCTTGTCTGGCCTCACTTTTAACTACATCTATCAGACACACGGCATCTTGGAAAATGTTAAAATAGATAAAGAAGCTGAAAAAACACATTATGTCTCAGTTATACTTAAAGTTCACTGTGCCAGCGTGTCACCTAGATCAAACGTTAGATTTGATCCAGGTGACAGTTTTGTGATTGTTGCTTTCACATTTCCAACCTTTACACTACTCACTGATTGGACCAAACCTAACATAAACTCTGGCTCCTGTCAGGTATAGATAGAAGATACAGTTTCCTCCCGTATGTAGACAGAAATAAAAGAAGGTAGACGCAAATTAAACACATTCTCCTGTGTGTAATTTAAATGTGTGTGTGCTTTCCTGCTGGTGTATCCGGGTCTGAGGAGCGTGAGCGAGCTACCAGGTGTTTACTTTGTTGAATAAAGTGGTTTGTGTGCTTAGGGGTGTTATCTTTGTGTGCAGGGACCACCACAGCAGTTTTCTCACTGCTCCCTCTATCTTTATGGTGGTGAGCCAGGTTGTTTGTGTGTGTAATAGTGCAGGGTTTATGCTAATCAGATGTTTGCCTGTGTGACTCCTAAAGATGCTGTGTAACGTGTGTGTGCTGAAGTTGTATATGTCTACATAAGCAGGGAGTCATGTTTGTGTGTCCGTGTGTTTGTGCGTGCACAGGGGTTAAGGTTCGGCTTATTTGAGCTTTTTCATACTGGACAGGTGTATTTCTTCACAGCAGCTCTGCAAACAGAGAGGAGTAAAGTGCACACACACATTAGTAGTTCGGGTGGGGCCTCTATCTGTACTATAACTGGCACTTTATCTTTATGTAAATATCACAGTTAGAGGAGCTATATTTTGCATAGTACATCATTCCCCATCAACATATCTTTAAATCTAACACAAAGTCAGTTATGGCCTTTCACATGTAGACAAAATGATGACATTAATTGCAGTAAATATAGTAGTTGGTGTGCACATGTGTGACATGCTCATAGGTGTGTATTATGTAAAGGTAGGGGCATTTAGCGATGTCTCAGATACAGCTCTTCTATTTAGAGCTATAAAAGCATGCATCTGATGCATGTCAAATGATTAATGTGAGAGTTGTGGGCTTTCTTAACAACGTCTCTTCCTGTTTCTCTTTCATGTTGCATCAATAGCACTGAATAAAAACATGTGTATCCTAATCAGAGAGCGAGACAAACAACAGGCTGGCAATCATCATTATCATTAGTTGGAATTTTCATCAGTCTCGGTATCATCGTTATCATTGCCACTTCCATGTTCATGAATAATGACTTTCTTATCATGTGTGTAATCCCAGCTGTAATCAGTCACACTAGCCATGCTACCGTTTGTCAGCATGGCTTCATGCACAACACACAGTGTGTGTGTAGGTGGTTTTGTTTACTTTAATAGTTGACAAACTGTCAGATGGCTGCCTGCTCCTCCTGCCTCTCTGCCACAGACACACAAACACACACCGACGCTCCTTTTTTTTTTTTTGCCTTCCCCCACGCTGACACAGAGGGAAGCCCTGCTCTGAATCATGGTTGTCTTCTGAAATTTTGCATCAGCAGCCAGGGCAGAAAGTGACGAGAGATGACAGGTTGCAGGGAGGAAAGAGAGTGGCAGGGAGAGAACTAGAGTGGCTGTGACAGGGACTAGAGGAAAGAAAAAGAAGTGGGTGTAGTGCGTTAGATGTGCAGGGGTCAGAGGTTACTGGGTATTACGAGTGGGTGGCAAGCACGGTGTGGACACACGTGGAGAAAAGTCTCAAAATGACATGCACACCTTCTTGTCTGCCAGTTTGCCTCCCTCCATCTCTGTTTTATCTTTCTGAACTCCCTCTCACCCGCCACTCTATCTTCATCTCCTTGCTTCATCTGTTGCGTTTACTGAATTACTGTGTAATAGAATTACGTACGTGTGTGCTTGGCCCACTGTATTTTTCATTCTCTGCTGAACCTGAATCTTTTGCTCTGTACAGTTCTCCCCTTTCAGTTTTTCATTTGGATTGGCTTTCTCCTACTCCTGTTTCAGTTTGATTGTGAATATAACACAGCCGTCATTCTCTCCGGTCTCTCCAGACCTGCAAGCCAGTCAGTACACACACTGACACCGGCTCTCACTGGCATAGTGCATTGTCTAGCCTTTTACCTCCACTCTAAACTCTGTTTTTAAGCATTGCTGTTTCTCTGTCATATAAATCTGCAGCAACATCCCTGTTTTGTATCTCACATACTTTTTCCTGACACTCACAGAGTAGTTTCTGGATAACAACAACATTAATGAGTAAGTTTAATCTGTTGTCTTTAACAGACTGACATTTGCACTTGAATCAGATTTATTTGCCAGAGTGATCCAGTCTCAGCAGAACACAACAGCAACTTTACCAGAAAGAAGTGAACATAGCAGTGGCACAGAGGTGACACTGGATTGTTAGTTTTTCTGTGGTTGTTAGGCAGACCTGTATCAGCTGACTCCACAACCAGTAATTAGATATAAACAATCAATACAATAAATGAGGTAGTCTTTGTAATGTTATTTCTCTTTTGGCCTCTGCATATCCTCCATCATACTTACTGTACTTGAAACTTTACTTTGATTACAGCCAGATGTGAGTAGAGTAGCTGAAAAATGTACTCAACTAAGAGTAGCATTAATTATTAATAATATTACTCAAGTAGAAGTAAGAAGTAGTCATCCAAAAAATTACTCAAGTAAGAGAAAAAAAGTATTTGGTGAAAAGACTACTCAAGTACTGAGTAACTGTTTGATTGTAATGTATATTTTATTTTTTAGAAGTGATGTAATCACACAGGCAAAATATAAAATAATGTGCAAATTCTGGTTCAAATAATAAAATAAAAAATGAGTAAAAATGTTTAACCTACTGTACTTACTGTAGGTGATGTGTGTATGTTTAAACAGTGCAAATTACTTCCAGTTAAAAGATATGTATACTGTATACTTTATAGTTATTTGACCTGCTAATGGCACAACAGGCTCGTTGAGCTTTTGTACGATGAAATGTCTGTTTGATTTGGCAGACACAGAAGACCCATTATATAGCTGTTATATAGCTGTATATGAGACCATGGGTGTTCATCCTCTTCAGTTTTAGCATTGGCGACACTTGCAACAACAGTTTGTGTGTGGTCATGTGACTGCATGGTTATGTATGATTGGTAAAACAGAGTCATGTGGTTATTGTTGCTACATATGATTGGTGAAACACAGTGGTATGGTAGATCCACTGGCAGCACCAAAAAAAAAAAAAAATTTAATATGTGTGGAATAAAAAGTAGCGGAGTAAGAGTAGCGTTTCTTCTTCACAAATCTACTGAAGTAAAAGTAAAAAGTATGGTGCAATAAAGCTACTCTTAGAAGTACATTTTTTTCAAAGGGTTACTCAAGTAAATGTAATGGAGTAAATGTAACTCGTCTGATTACAGCATTTGCTGCAGTCGGCACACTTATTTCTACTCAGAGCTACAATAATCTTTCACCAAGGTCTTGTATGGATGATGGGACCTAATGATTCTCTCTGGAGTTAAGGTCTGGACTCTGTGGTGGCCAAACCATGTGTGAAAGTAATATCTCATGCTTCCTGAAACACTCTTCCACAATTTGAGCCCAGTGAATCCTGCATTGTCACCTTGGAATAAGCTGTGCTATCAGGGAAGAAAAATCCATTGATGTAAAAACCTGGTAATTCTCCACACTGACCTCATTGTGTTGCCGGCTAAAACATATTAATCACTGCAGTAATTATCCAATGGAAGGGGTTTAGTAAAAATGCAGGTGGTGTATAATATAATGCAGTCCTATATAACCCTCCCACTAACTGTGACCTCAGTCAAAACATGTATTTGATGACATTGTCAACCAAAACTGAACATTACAGGTATAATAAAAGTGAACTTTATGTCAGACTTTACTGCATATGTACCTAATAAAATGGCTGCAGAGTGTTTTCTGTTGGCTCATTCAATCTGTAGTAAAATGTATAAGTTGATCACATTAGCTTTAACTGCCTGATAAATGGAGTAGAAATATTAAGACGTGTATAATGTAAATACGGGTGGTGTAGTGTTAGTACTGTCTCCTCACACCTAGAAGGACTCGAGGTTAAATCCACTGGTTGGCCTGATGCCTTTCCCGGTTTACTCCACCTTGCTCTCACAGTCCAAAGACAAGCAGTTACATGTCTCTATATGTTAGCCCAGTGATAGACTGGAGACCTGTCCAGGGTGTACCCTGCCTCTCGCCCAATGACAACTGGGATTGGCTTCAGCAGCCACATGACAGATAACAGGAAAAGCAGTTAAGATAATAGATAGATAGATTGCAAAAATACTAAGATATAATACAGCATAATGGCAAATGTTAGACCAACTGTAGAATGGGTTGTCCCATTTGATCACTAGTTTCTCGTGTTTACTTCTAGATGTTTTTGGGTAACACAGAACTTTTAACTGCTGCAACTGCCTCCACTGTGGAGTTATCACAGTGGACTCAGAGCTCATAGCACGAATATCCTGTTTGTGAATCTCAGCTCTGTGTGTTTCCTGCCACAGTCCAAAGACACGCAGATCAAGCTAGATCAATAACTGAGGGGCATTTTCAATATGCTAAAGTCATGGCTTAACAGAGCCATAAATTAGCTCCTATGATTTTCTTGATTGAGAAATGGTAGCATTTTGTGGCCATTGTGAAACCATGTGAGACTGAACATGTGCGTAAAAGAAATTGATTTAAGCATCAGTGGCTGAGTAACAAGTGAACATAGCTCACATACTGTGTAGTGCACACAGTAACATTGTTGAGCATGTCCAGTTTGGATTCAAAGGCAATTGAACCAGTGGTTATGAACCAGAATGAGACAGTTGCACCTCCCTACTTCTGGCCTGCAGTTGTTCCCCAATATTAAATAAATCAAATTCTATTTATATAGCCCAAATTACAGAATTAATTAAAATTAATAATTTAATAATTTAATTTAATTTGCCTCAAGGAGCTCTACAGTCTGTACTACATATGACATCCTCTGCTTGTAGATCCTCTTCTTCTTTGTTATGTAAAAGCAGAAAAATCAATTATCAGTCATTTCCTCTCCAGTGAAACCTAGATCTTTGTTTTTTACATATTTATGTTAGAGAGCACAAAAATGGTTGGTCTGTCTGTCAGTCTACACCAAATTAGCAAATGATAACAAACCATCACACTAAACTAAAGTGGTAAATGCAAAACACACTTGCTAAACTGTCAGAGCATTTTTGCAGTCTGGTGTTAGTGCTCAAAGCTTGTAATCAAGTTTTTTTCAGGCGTTTCAGATGGCAGTGTTAAAAGATACCCAATGAACAGCATATTTTGTGCTGTTAGACCAAAGTTGGTCAGAAAATATTTCAGCAGAACTATTGTTATTCTTATTATAACTTCCTAGTTAAACAGCTGTGAAGACAAATGCAGACGTTGGTGATGATTTTCTTAAATTAAGCCTTCAGGGGACACTTTAAAGAAGATGGTGAAGACTGAGCCATAAAACTCCTGGTCCGATTTGTAATGGATTTTAAAATCATCTTGGGACAGACAACCACTCTCTGCATTTCTTTCTCATTTATTCTTGTTCTCTATCAGGCCTGTCACTTGCTCTTGTGTATCTTTGCGTCTCTCATTCCCCCATGCTCTGTCCTACTTTGTTTTTATCTGTCCTTTTCTGTTTACATGACTCTCGCTTCTGTTCCTCCTTGTTGTTATTATTCAGAGCGATTCCCCCTGGAAATTGTAACTGTAGTAACAGCTTTACTCTTGGGCTGCAGACCTCAATTTACACGGGACGTAAGTACAAGCCATTTACTCCAGCCCTGACATGAGCAATTAGTCTCTATGGTTTCTTGTTCCAAATCAACAATTATGGATTTAAAACAACTATATTTGAGTTTTTGCTGAAGTCCATCACCTCAGTGTATCTTGAGCAAATTTTAGTTTCTAGTCCTTTTTGAGTGTGTTTTATTGAATTTGGGTTTCAGTAAGAGATGATTCAGTCTTGTACTTTCTGGTTTTGCAATTGTCCATTTTCTCCATGCTTTTGTCAGAACAGTAGGGGACCTGTGGACCTGTTTGTCCTCTAAAAATCTAGCATTCAGACCCCCTTCTACCTCTGATGACCACTTGACAGGCCATGTGTATGTGTCTGCCTCTGTCCTCTACTAAATGTGTTGTTTTCCATTTGAGAGCTCAGGTCTAGTAATGACTCATCTGTGGTCAGTAGCTCGTCTCTTGAGTCTTTTTCTTTTCTGTCAAACACACACACACATACACACACACACACACACACACACACAGTCTCTTTCTCTGCTCTTTGACACAGACTAATCTTATCCTTTGCACACTTGTTGCCATATCTATCAGTCTGTCAGAGTATATGTGGAATCATTCAATACTTATTTACACATATCATCTTCTTTTATTTACTGTGATTAAGAATGGATGCTGAACCTTGTGCCTGTCCTGTTGATTAGGATTTCACTGATATGTTCTTCTTGCTGCCATGAATAGCACCAAACTCTGTAGCTCTCCACAACAATACATCACTGTGAATTGATGGGATGCATCTTCATTAAAAATTAATGAATTTTCCTGCTGCAGAGCTTGCATTGGATATCTGGTGAATATCTAGTGAAGTCTAATTCACTTGCATTAGCAGTGTGTATGTTTTCTGTAATGCCTAATACAATGTTTTTCTCTTTTTGTCACTCAGTGTCGGATGGTGTGTAAGGACGTGTCAGCTGACACCATGTATGACGTTCTCCATGACATTGAATACAGAAGGAAATGGGACACAAATGTCATTGAGACCTTTGATATTGGGAAGCTTACAGTCAACGCGGACGTGGGTTACTACTCATGTATGTTATGCACCCACATGTAAACATGCTATTGGTCACAAGCATCTGCTCTCATTTGTTAATAATATGATTAAACACAGGTGTACATAAATCTAAAGTGTTTTGCTCATCAGGTTTATCTTGTTTGTTAATAGGGAAGTGCCCAAAACCTCTTCGGAACCGCGATGTCATCACACTTCGCTCTTGGCTGCAAATAGGGAAAGACTACATCATCATGAACTACTCTGTCAAACATGCTGTGAGTATAGACACTCACGCACGCAAACACAGGGCTTACACATGCTCGTTTACCCTTCGGTAACTTTGTGAATGTGTGGTGTGAAACAATTTTGAGATGAGTGCATGCTGTTTTTGTTTTTTTTTTCAGTTTAACAAGCTTAAAAGCTTTTGATTGGTTATGCAAAGAAATATTTTGCATACAAGCACATTTATGGAAAGGCAGCAATACAACACTCATGCTGATTAAAAGCTTGAGTAATTAAATGCCGAAGGCCAGTTATACAAACAGACTGATTAGAGAACATATTAACCAGTGACTTACAGTTTGGAATGAGGTCTGAAATCGTACCATTTACTTTGGCTCTGTTTCCGTGTTTCTTGTCTAACTTTAAGAAGAGGTGAAAAATGATCCTGTGTAAAAGCTCGGTACTCATTATCTCTCTAAAGGGCTACAGCAACTGATTTTGACAGTAACAACTGTTACAAAAGCAGCAAATCCCCACAACTGCAATTGGAAGCAGTAATTTATAACATCTTCTTTTATTTTAAAATATTACCCAAATAATTTTCTACATCTAATAATTAACTTGATTTAAATACACTTGATTCAGCTTTTCTTGCCTTTTTATGATTCATCTTTTTGTGCCTAACTTTCTTTTCTTCTGTCTCTGTTGCTTTTATATCTAGTCTCCTCATTCTCTCTTTCTTCTTTCCTATTTCTCATTCCCAGTTTCACTCACTAATATAATGTTTACAAAAGGATAAGACGTCTCATGTGGTGTTAGCTGTCGACTTCCGCCTTGCCTTCCGCATTCCTGCATCAATAAGTGTTTATGAACATAATAGACTGTGTGTGTCTTTGTTTTCTGTGTGTGTGGTTAGTAAAGGTCACTTGATAATCAGCAGCATCTAAGAGATTGACTTATGCAGTGAAGCCTTAAGGAAAAACCTAGTGGACTACTTAACATTGAGTCATTTTTTTACTGCTTTTAACACATTCATCTTCGCGCTTTCACAGGTTTAATACTGCATTCATGTTATAGAACATGGTTTGTATATTTATATAAAGTATGTATTCTTTCTTACTTTCTTTGAGATGTGTAGGATTTAACTGGAGTTCACCTGTTGAAACAGGAATTCTTGTGCATATTAGGACAAAAATTAACCGTGAAGGTTGCCGGACAAGCAAGCAGACAAAAAGGGCCTTGGTCACAGAAGTGATTAAGAACAAAAGGTCACTTCAACAGAGCTTCATGGATGGTGGTGCTGGTCTGTTGACCACATTTTTCCAGACCAAAATATCCCAGCAACTATGGGATGGGTGAAGCTAGATGTCAGATGTGTTGTCAGTGGTGCTCAGAGGATGGGTCCAAATAACTGGTGGTCCCTGATTCTACCACCAAAATAATTATTTGTCCATTGGCGGGACAAATTAACAAGTACTGGCAAATACTTCAGTGCTTAATTATTGTATGTTTTGTATAGTGCAATGTGGCAAATGGCAGCATGATAACTGACTTAGCTAATGCAGTAAACACAGTAAACATTATACCTCCCAAACACATCATGCTAACAGAGCATGTTAGCATGAACAAGCACCTCCTCCAGATGATTCACAAACGCTTTTATTGTTTTGTCATCAGAAATTCTTACAACATTGACCATTAGTAGAGAAATGCAGGTACCACAAACATGTGTCAAAGGAAAACAATAAAGCAACTATCTCACATTCTTCACGGATAACAGTTCTTCAAATGACTGCTCCTGTGCACTGTGCACGGACTAACCACTACTGCACTTTATCATCATGAATAATAATCCTAGATATGTTCTCAGCAGAGGAAGGGTGGGTTGGAGCTGTAGTTTACTGCTGTAATATTCACAGGTTTGTGTGGACTGGATTTGCTTTATACAGATGATTATGAAGCAGAAAATGTGATTGGCTGGTAACACTTTGCTTACCCTGCAGGCCTACATTATTTGATAAATGTCACAAAGGTTTTGAGCCAGTACATAAAGCACATATTAGAAAATACTGCAGCTGTTATTGATTTCTGAGTATCTCAGCTTTTAGATGCGTGCATGTATTATTTGCATATTAGGTGAGCAGTTATTTTATCTTAGGCACTATATCTGGCACTTTAATACGGAGCAACCAAAAGGAAGCGCTACAGGGTTTTTTGCCCTGCTCAAGGACACTTGACAGAAAATAAGGCTGTTTGTGCATGCATTGAATAACGATGATGATGATCCTAGTAAGATCTGAAGGAGTGTGTGTGTGTGTGTATGTGTTGTTCCTACAGAAATACCCACCTAAAAAGGACATGGTGCGAGCTGTGTCCCTTCAAACTGGCTACATGATCCAGAGCCAGGGACCCAACCATTGTACCCTCACTTACATGGCGCAGGTAGATCCACGAGGTAACTCATTAATTCTCACACACACACACACACACACACCACACATACAATCACATTTGAACCAAGTAATTCAGAGTATACACACATGCTATAGGTGCATACACACGTTTGGCTAGGTGCCTAATGCATAGTCAGAGTTGTTATGAATGATTCATTCCCTAGCCTTTATGTCAAAATGAGTCACCATATTAACGTTATAAAGGACTCGTTCACCTCTATTTCTTTTCCTGTTCATCCATTCCCCTTTAATTTGCTTCTTTGCTGACATTCCTCTGCATATAAGTGCTGATATTGTAAATCTCTTTAATCACCCATTTGTAGTGTGTGTGTAAGGCAACTGGTTTCAGTGAGTAGGAGGTTACAAACCTCCATTTTGATTCTGGATGGCTTGACATGTCATAAAGCAAACTTTAAATTCCTCTTTTATATCTTCCCCTTCTCACACTCTCTTTTTGCAGGTTCATTGCCCAGGTGGGTTGTCAACAAGTCCTCTCACTTCCTTGCTCCTCGGGTAAGTATTTTGCAGATTAACACAGATTCAGTAAGTGTGTTTGTAGATGTTTTAATCCACCATGCTTTAAAGTCACACACATAATATTGACCGCCAAGATGTCAGTTGTTAAATATCTACACAACATATTCCAGAAATGTATTGTTTGCTTTAGTTGTTTGTCTGTTAGAGGGACATTTGTTGAAGTAGGGCAGGGTTCTGTTGAATGCAGGCTGGGATGAATCTCTTGATGCTCATGTCAAAAAATAAAGCTCAACAAATCCCAGTCAAAAAGTCCTTCACTATAGTGAGCACAGGAATAATTTTCTCAGTGGGATTTAAAGTTTTTTTAAAAATCATTTATAATTTAAGCCATAAATACAGTATTCCCATTAGGATTTTCATGCACATTTGCATGTAGCTCCTCTTGCACCTTTGAGAAACGTGTGAACATTGGGACATAAATATCTCTGTTGATGTGCCTTTACCCAATATTATCTCACAATATCTCCCTCTTGACTTATCTACCTCTTTTTTTTTCTCTGTAGATATCTCTATCACTAATGCTTCTTCTGTGATCATATCACTCACCAGTCTTCATAGTTTTTTCCTGTTGTTAATTTTTGTCCTCTGTCCCTGTGTCTGCAACTCTGTTGTGTTCAGTCAAGTTATATTTTTGTGTTGACCAAGAAAGAATACTGGCAGCACATTCAAGGACAAATTACTTTTAGCAGTTGTTGCCATGATTTTCTTTGCTAGTTGATGTTGCAAGAATCAATTCAAAATGTATCAACTATAAACAGCTATGTGTTCTTGTGCTGTTTCTCTATTCTGCTCTTCCTAGGCAATGAAGAAGATCAGCAAAGCCTGTTTGAAGTATCCAGAGTGGAAGCAGAGACACGACCCTGGCTTCAAGCCCTGGCTCTACCCTGAACAGACTACATTACCCAGCATCCCTCTCTCTGAGCTTAGCATCCAGCATGCTGAAAGCCTGGAGAATATTGATGAGAGCTCTGTTGCTGAGGCCCATGAGAGAGAAGACAGCGACTAACACAAATGTGCACACTCACCGTCATGTATTCATACACACAAAGTTATGCAGGGAAATATGGATGTCTGATACACATCTTATTACACATATGTAGATGTGATGTATGTGCAGTATATAGTATATGTGTGTATATACATGCACGCACATACATACTGTACATTCGTTTGCAAATACTGACAGACAGACACGTGTATGTCAGCATTACACAAACTCATTCTAGACCAAATCAATCCCATACATACATAATCTGAACACAATATATTTCAAACATAGATTCACAGAGGCTGCAGAACTACTGGCGTATTTTTACAATGCAAAAACCTAATACTTATTATGGTGAAAAAAGTGGATGTAAATGTGTGTTCAAGAAATATCAATGTTTTCTAATCAGGACCAATGAATATTATCGAGGAAGAATATTTTTTCAGTAAGATATTGTACTGTCATTCAGATATTGTATCATTTATTGATAGAATGAGTGAATGAGCAATCCACCATTAGCCACAATTTATTTCTATGGTAAACTATACAAAAATGTGTACACAGAGTACAAACCTGTGTACACATATGGACACACACCATTTATTTATACTACATTTATGCACTCAGACGTAAAAGTGATATCTTTCTGCCAATCATTATGTGTCCCAGTCACATTTTGTAAGCTCACAGTAACAAATATACTAATGTGTAGAAGGCAGCTGGAACCCCGAACCTGCAACCCTCACACACACTCCCTCACACAGACACACACGTTTAATCAACAAATTTTACATTTACATGTACTGTCTGCTCCTCTATTTGAGAGATGTATGAATGTATGTAGAATTTAAAACTTAAATACAGATTCCTACAAAGGTTTTCAAAGTTCACTGATAATCCGAGTCATTTTTTCTGACTTGTTCTCTACCCGCCTTTGCTTAAGATGACATCTGATGTTGCCTGCAGGTTTGCATGATTGTCCTAATGCTAAAATAGGTATGAAAATCATTGACCTGATTAATTGCTTAATCTTCTCTCATTCACACGTTTGTCCCACTATACTTCTGAGGACATTCATTGACATAATGCATTCGCCTACCCTATCCCTAACCATTGCAACTAAATGCTTAACCCTGAAATCTATTCTTAACCCTGATCCCTGGTCTGTGTCTTCACAAGACCAAAACGTCCTCATAAGAATAGCATTTGAACCAAATTTGGACAAAAAAGGATGTGCGCACACACAAACGTTGATTTACTGGCATGGTAAGAAAAGGGGAAACATCACAATAAACAACCTACTGATAAATAGCATTTTGCTCACTGCACACAAGCTTAACACTTGTGTTTATTTGATTGCATGCGTCCATGCAGTCGCCTGAGTGTAGCCTATGTGTGTGCAGTGGCCTAGATCAGAACTAGGAATCCCCCAATCTGTTGGCATGGCAACTCTAAGATCGACTCAGCCCCAAAGAGATACGCATAGAGAGGAGAGCGGGCATGTGACATAGGAAGTGACTTATTGCAGGCTGTCTTCACCTTCTCTCCCATGTAGAATTGGATAAAGAACACATTTACACTACAATATGCTCAAGGTGTACAATTTCTGTTGCCCTGTGGTGAGCTAATTTTGTGACATGACACTTGAATATGAAAACCATATTAGACATATTGGACACATTAGTGGAGACTATTATTTTAAAGGCCACAAAACTATATGTCTGTATCTGGGAGTGCTTCAGAAACGGGAACATATTTTAGTGCACATGTAACATCAAGGTTTCAAATGATTTTTGCATGTCATCCTCTCTGTTCCCTTTTTACAGCATATGCCTCCTCATATGCGCCACCTAATAAAGTATGAATGATGAAGGAAAGTGTATGTGAGAGATGCAAAGATGCATGAGGTGTGTGCAGCCCTGGTGTTCTTTGCTATAGCTGTAATGACCGTTTATCCGTTTGCTTTTTGACATAACCAACCATCCTTCTATCCTCACATTCTTAATGAGGCTTATCGCTATGGCATCATTATTGGTGTGTTTGTGTTATGAGTGTGTCGAAGGAAAGGGCTGCATGAGCGTGGATGGTGTGTCCCAGTGGCATCCCTGCATTGTCTTCCACACGCCTACACAGCAGGATTAGACGTATAAGAAGCGTGATGGCCAACATCCCTCTGTGTGTGTTTCTGCATATGTGTCACACTGCCACCCCCACAGCAGCCCGGCCCACAAAGGCTGATGACTCATCACCACCCCACCTCCCCAGCTCCCTCCATCTCCCCCTACTCTGTTTCTGCCCCTTTGTATTCTGCCTCTCATCCTTTGCTCAATTTCTCATCTTCTCTGCCCTTTTTCTTTCCTTTTTCCCATCTCTTCATCCTCTCGTTTATCATTTTATCCACTTCTCAACCAGACTTCTATCTCCTCTTTTCATCCTTCATCTCCTCTGTGCCTTTCATGTATCTTTGACCTCATCTCTATCTCTTCCCTTCCTCTACCTCCCTTGTTGTTTCCTCTCCTTCACATGATCTAAACCATTTGTCCTCCCTCATTTATTCCTATATGTCTTCATCCAATTTGGTCTCCTCTACAAGCTCCACCTTGTTTATTAGCATTTATTATTATTATTATATATTATTTATGTCAATGCTTTCTTGAAAGCTTTACTTGTTGATTTTTTTCCCCTAAACTTTCTTCACTTACTTCTCCTCTCTCTAATTGGTTTCATGTCCTCTCTTTATCCCTTCAAGATTCTGAATAGTTTGGCCTCGTTACAGCTGCTAACAGTACAAAAGGAAAGGAAAGAACCTCACGAATAAAAAATAATATCAATACAACAAACTCAAAATGGGTGAAATAGGTCAAACATACTCAGGGTGTAATGCAGTGCAATGAACTGTGATGACATAAATAATGATTGTGATGATGGTGTCAGCCACCCTCCCTTTAAGGAGGTGGAAGAAGTTGTACAGTTTAATGGCCAGTGGGAGAAAAGATCTCCTGTGGTGCCCTGTAGAGCAGTCTGTGGCTGAAAGTGCTCCTCTGTGTGGGCAGCAGACTGTTTAGTGGATGAGAGGGATTGTGCAGGATTGAGAGGATTTGAGACAGTGTCTGCCTCTTAGCTACAACATGTGGGGTTCAGCTCTGTGCCCAGAACAGAGACAGCCACCCTGATTAATTTGTCTAGCCTGTTGGTGTCTGCCAATTTCATGTTGCTGCCCAAGCAGACCACAGCATAGAAGACGACACTGGCCACCACAGACATGAAGACAACATCAAAGGACCTGAGCCTCTGCAGAAAATACAGCTGGCTGAGTTTTCTTGTTTTATTGATGTTTCTTCCATCTCCTTTCTCAAAGCTAATCGTTTCCAGCTCAGTTCCTGATCTTTATCCCAGGTCAGAAGTAAAATGAGTAACCGACGTGTCACAAAGATAGTTTATTGTTCATCTAGGCTCCAGCCATACATTATCTCAACCACATGTTCTCTCAAGGGCCACAAGGCTGCTGTAGCCTATCCCATGTGTCACTGGGTGAAAGGTGGGGTAGACCCTGGACAGGTTGCCAGTCTATCACAGGGATGACATACAGAGAGAGACAGCTCTTCACACTCACATTCACACCCATTGGCAATTTAGAGTCACCAAACCTAACGTAATCCGTGTGTCTTGGATGGTGGAGTACCTGGAGAAAACACCCACAGACACAAGGAGAACATGCAAACTCCATACAGAGAGACACCTGGTTGACCCTTGGTCCTTCTGGCTGGGAGGTGACGGTTGCAACCACTACACCACTGTGTGAACTATCATCCAAGCTCTTAATGGCTAAAATAGTTTTACTCGTTAGGTCTTTTGGCAGAACAGTGCCCTTGCCTTGTGACATGAAGGACCACAACACATTGAATCACACTTCTAAAAAGGTGATGAACATAAAAGGTTTGACAGAACATGGCTCCAGTTTGTTGTAGTTGATGACTTTTATTACATGCCACGTTCCTTCTCTCCTAGTTGCTTTGGTCTTTCTCACTCCCTACACTGTGACTGTATTGCAATCAGAGCAATTGATTTAATAATCTAAGGTCTATAGCAACACTCTGTTTCCACTATTAACATGGTTTTCACTTTATTATTACGCACTTATAATTGATGGTTTTGAAATCCAGCTACAAGGCTCAGTATCTTTACTGTGAATGACTGCCCTCTCCTGGTTCTTATGGGAATTTTCATGCAATAGATCAGGTGCCTGTCTGAGATAATCCCAGTCTGAACTCACTACATAAACGTTCTAATGTTCTAAATATCTATTGATAAATACATTATTTAAAAAATATTTCTATTTGATTTTGTATTTTAGAAATATCAGTTAGTGCTATTAATTAGTTAGTGCTATGAAATGTAGGTATGCACTTATGAAGCACTGAATTCACTTTCATCAACAAAACAGCAAAAGTTCTTAATATAAATTATAAACAGTAACATAAGTTTCATAGCACATTTATGGTAAATGTAACTAACCAAGGTTAATGTGTTTTGTAAATTAAACAAATTAGTTTTATGCACTTAAAAACTGTGGGAAGAAAAGCATGTTTACCACTGTGCTACTTTTGTTCCTTAATTTCACTTTTTAATCATTTGGGAACTTAGGATACTAACTGTTGCAGTTAGTATCCTAAGTGCTGCAGTCTTCAGCATTTCACCGTTTTCTGATTCTGCTCTTTATAATGTGCCATGTATTTTCTACTAAGGTACTGTGGTCTCTATGGGCACCGATGCACCCCAATAGCATGACTGGCTTTTGCACCTAACAGACTGGATAGTCCTGTTTGTCTTTGACAAACAGAACTTTGATTTTGTCTTAAAAAATTACCTAAACTCATCTGACCAAAGAACATTTTTCCACTGTCTTGGGCCCAGAGAACATAGTGGTGGCTCTGCACAGAGCTGATGTATGGTTTCCTCCTTGTATAATAAAGTTTCTGGTTGTATTTCTGGATGCAGCGGGTGACTGTGTTAGCTCCTGAGCCCATCCGTGTGCAGGTCAGATGACTGCTTCTCTTGCAATGCTGCCTCTGGCCTCGAAGGTCTTGCACATTCAACAGTATTTTCTTTACTTTTACACACTATGATTTCCCTGGAGTCCCTGAATCTTTTCATGATATTTTGTGGTGTAGATGTAGATGGTGACAGACCTAAATTCTTTGCAATCCTGCGTTGAGTAATTCTTTTTAAACTGACTGGAAATTCTCTAACAAAGTTTAGCACAAAGTGATGAGCTACAATCCACTTTTGCAATGCAAAGACTGCACCTCTGGCCTTTTGCTCCTGTTATACCCAGTCATGATACCCTCACTTGTCACTAATTGACCTGCTAATTTTGGAATCATTCATAATGGTGTTTCTGCAATATTTTCTCAGCTTCCTGGTCTTATTTGGGCCATTTTGTGTGTTGAAGGCATCAAATGGCAATTTTGCTTACATTCACAAAATACAATTATATTGGTAAGAAAGAGCATGGTTGGCTGTAAATGTAAATGCATGTTCTTAATAAATATTTATATGCCTACAGTTTTTCCTGCATTTTGGGATGATCATGGAAGTGTATTAAATTGCATTATGAGAAGTTAAATTTCATAAACACTGCAAAAGGAATTGTAAACTGCAATTTAATGTTCAATGCAGTATTTTATGCATTTTTGCATGCAACTTCAACCTGTTTTTGTCAGAATAATTGCTGTGCAGAGTTTGACAATAAAAGGAAGTGAACTGCAAGAGCATTGTGAAGCGAATGCCAATGTTGCAATTTAAAAAAAGTGATATTAGGTTTAACAACTTCCAGAACACATATGATAAGCATAGACATGTTAAGTGGAGATAATGCACAAGATGTGCATTGAGTTTAAAAAATGAAAATTAACAGTATTCACATATGCAAAGGTCCAGAAAAATAATGAGAAGAGAATAGTTGATGTACTTTCAAGATTTTTTTGGGCAAATTAAATGAACTTTATGGTGGAAAAGCCTCGAAACGCAGTTCATTATGCAAAGCAAAGTAATTTTGTTTGCTTTCATTTCTGACTGGAAGAGACTTTGAAAACAAGGGGAAACAGATTCTTCTGTATAGTTAAAGAGCATTTACTGTAGATGAAAACAGACTGGGTTGTCCAGTTTTTTTGTGGTCACGTGTCGTCAGTACGGAAGCTTTTGGTTCTAATACATGAAATTATCGACTCTTATAAAGAGAAATACCAAGATGACCAAGTGCGCGACGACAAAAATAAAACATTACGCGATTGAAAGCAAACACGTACTTTTACTTTGAAAGGCATAACCGGAAACGGCCTACGTGCCCTACGTCAGCTGAACTCAACTGTTGTGAGTCGCTGCTGCTTTTCGATCGTGAGAACATGTTATCCGCTATTTGCAGTCGCAGTTGTGGTCGCTAAGTCCACTTAAGAAACAAACCTACGGCCTGTTTCAGTGAGTGGGACACTCCAAGCGATTTGAAGAGGTAAGTAAATGGCGAGACTTTACAACTTTTCTTCTCACGATAAGCTTTCCCAGGACAGCTGATGAGAAAAGAAACTAACCGAACCGCATGAAACTCCACACAGAGACTGTGGGCAGCTCAGACAGAGAATGTGTTGTCTTGGTTACGGCCATGCACTGACCGTTAACTAGCTCGACCTGCAGTCAACATAACGGAACATCGTAGTCAGCAAAATACACTAAAAAAACTTTTTTTTTTCTTCAGTGAACACACTCGAACTGCTGAGTCCAGTTCTGCGTTTACTGCATAATTAATGATGACAAACAAACTCCACTTTACTTTGGTTCCAGCTTCTTTTTATACAGCTGCCAAAGGCTGCTTTCCTGTTTCTCTGGTAAAAACCTTAGACTGTGCTGTTTATCCTCTAATTATTTTCAATCTGGCTTCACGTTGTGATTTATAGATGGTGTAAGTGATTCTCTTTTGTTGGAGGAGAGCTTATCCTTATCGTCATCTCTGTTTATTATGTCTGTTAAAATATTTTGAAACCTTTTACTTTATAGTAGTAGTTATATAGTTCATAAGGAAGCTCCTACACAACTACAACTAACAACTCGGCTACTGAAAACATTTTTCAGTCGTTTATTTCTGCTTTTTTGTGGGCCAGGGTGAATGTACATGTGCTGCTTTTAAAATCCATACTGATAAAGTCTGTTAAATAATGAAACTTTGTGAAAATGCTATCATAAGTAATTCATATCAGATAAGTGGAAACTGTGAACTTCAAGTTTGTTTTTCCTGTTTCTTTGAAATAATTTCCTTTTTAGTACACATCACACAGTTTTCAAAGAGGAAGACCTTTTTGCCTCTTGGTTACAAGACCTAAAATAGAGTACACTTTGCATGAGTGGGTTGCTCAGTAGACCCTAAAAGTAGGTTAATACAGAACCATGAAAACAATGTTTCTGGCTGACACAAGCATTATTCTGCCACATACAACCAGCTTAGCAGTATAAAACTCAGTGGTTTAGTTCTCGCTCTCTGAATTAGAGAACTTATGCAGGACATGCAACTTTCCAGGGCCCATGGCAGCCAAACACAACATCATGGATTGACTGTACTTTATTAATCCCAAAGGGGAGTTCCAGCATTGCAGTCGCCATTTCACAAAACACATAAACCCACAAACCACAAAACAACGAGGTAGAGAGGAACAATGCACCTTAGGTACTAAAATAGAGATTTAACTGAGTTGATAAAACAGCATGAACATAGAGATTACACTGCGTAGTGCTGGTAGTGGTATTCTGTTGTACACTATACCTTAATGTACGTCAGGCAAACGGTCTGAAAAGCTGTACAGCATACTGTGGGAAGATAAAATAGAGTATAAGAGACAGCACTATCTTTGTGATGCTGAAAGTAATGTGGCTCTTCTGATCTTGTTTTGTCTGATGTGGAACCTGTCAATGTGTAAGCCTGCGACTGTCTTTTTTGGTTTTCAACTGCACGCTAGGCGCTGCATACTGTAAAATGTTCATCAAGGCAGAGATAGAAGTGACTCGGCTACTATACGATGCACTCTGAGCTTCAGATTAACTTGATGCAAATAGATTGTACTTCTACCAAGGACGTCTGAATTATTTATTCGTCACAAACATGAAGTTGCAGCTGAAAGCTTAGTATGTCTATGGCTGTCACTGTCCTTTTTTTAAAAATCCCTTTTACACTTTTGCTGCCTTTTCTCATCTCTTTGTCTCCTTCTCCATCTGTCTCATACATTCACACCATTACTCGCTGCTGACTCACTCCTTAATGAGGTGATAGGAGAGAGGACACACTGAGAAGTTTGATGTGCTATGGTCTGGTTTCTTCAACTGAGTACTTCCAGTGCATGCACTTAATGACTGGTTTAATAGCCACCCCAAACAAAAAATAATGCACTCTAATAGAGTGATTCTGGGATAAATGCAACATTCACACATGTTCAGAGGTGTTGATTCGCCTTAATGGTCATTTGGATAAAGTAGATTGAGGTGCTGTTGAAATTTAATGTGCTATACTGAGAGCTGTTTTTAATATTTTGCATGTTTTTGTCCATCATGTGTTGTGTGTGTCGCTGTCATTGTTATAGTCTGTATCATGTTATTGTTACTGAACTTGTTCTGCACTGCCAGTCAGAGCTAGGAACAGCCGAAAGATAATTGCCTGTTTGCATACTTGGCCTATGAAGCTGATTGTGTTTGTGTGATATATAATGACAGACTAAATATTCAAACCATCCTTCAGTGTGATTCATCAGCATTTTTCCGTTTTCGTGTTATAGTGTATTAGTCATGAAATGTTGTTATGAGAGTGGTTGGGAATGAAAGAACTTCACAGAAGGGATTGAGATTTGTAAGGATTATGTGTGTCAGTGGACAGCATGCTGTGGATACTGTGAACCCATGCTGTTGTAAGTTTGTGGTATGCACGTGTGTTAAATCAGCTGACTTTTGCTGTAATGTCTTTGGCCACCAGTAATAGACTATTTTGGTAAATGTACTCAGTAGTTTGTGTTGCATGATGAGGTAAACCATCTTATGTGAAATGCTACACATCTAAGATTCCAAGGCAAGTGTGTGCACACAGGCTTTCACA
Source organism: Helostoma temminkii (assembly GCA_900302695.1). NCBI lineage: Eukaryota > Metazoa > Chordata > Actinopteri > Anabantiformes > Helostomatidae > Helostoma > Helostoma temminkii. The sequence goes on along the minus strand of OMLM01015554.1, from coordinate 8,851 downwards.
CTGAAGGACATTGTTCGGATGCATTTCTTTACTGGCAGGACTGAGTCACTATTCAGTTTTAATTGAAAGTGGGCTGAAAGCAGCAGTCCGTCTGGTGGTGGGTGTATGACTCATGTCCCCTGTGTGTGTGTTTTTTTCTTCAGTCCTTATAAGGACTTATAAAACACCTTGGTAAAAAGTTGGGGGTCTGAGGAAAACTGCTCTATAGAGCCCAGCAGCTATCCATCTGACAGACTGATTGTTCCATGGAAGCACATTGTCATGTAAATGAAAAGTTTAGAACAGTTTTTTCAGCAATGTCAGCATTAGGTTACGCTAAAGAATGAATTTTGGACTTGTATTCGTCAGGTGGGCAGAACACATCCTGTTCCTTATCTGCAGGATGTGTGAACAGAGCCTGGTTAATGTAGTTGATGTAGATATTTTGAGACTAATAAATGTTTTGGGATTTTGAAGAATCTGAATTCTATGTTTGGGCAAATATTATTTACCCAACAAACTTATATACTGTCAAACAGTTTTACAGCGGTCACTTAAAGTTTTGTTACTTCTTTAAATGTTTTGCCTTTATATTGAAAGTGGAGCTCAACAGGAAACAGGAAGAGAGAAGGAGTCGATAAGCAGCAGCCCAGCCTCCCTGGAATCAAATAGGGAAAGCTGTTATTATATAATATCTGTCTTAACCACATAGCCACCAAGGTCACTTAATATCAATATACATATCTGTGATAAGTGAATATCATCCAACTTTGCAGCCTGACCAATTTTTTATTGCATATAAATAGAGTGAGTTTGTTTGTTTTTCCTAAGGCAAAATACTAAATTAAGATGACTCTATGCTGATTTAAATATCTGCCCTGTACACAGAAATTCACAAAAGTATTTTCACAGTCTCATAGGATGGAAGATTTGAATTTCCACCTTCCTTGCCCGTTGGTATTTATTCTCATTCCTTCATGCCATGATGGTAGTAGCAAAAAAACAATAAAAAGTTTTGCTTTCACTTGACCCTAAAAGGAAGTTAAAGGTTAAAGGAAGTATTTTGAAACATTCTGCACAGTAGAGATTTGCTGAAGAGTGATCTTCAGGGCTAATTATACATCATACTATGTACAGTACACCAGAGAGTACAGTAAATACTGTATAGTGCTTTAGCTCAGTAGAAAAAATGGCTGTCATGTCATAGGCAAAACACACAACTGTTTCAGAATGTTTTGTAATTTAATAAACAAATGTTCTGCAAATGTAGATTTGCAGAACTGTTACACCCACCATTAAAAATAGTAAAGTGCAGCCTGTTTAGAGGTTTTGACACCCTGCTGTGTCTGTACTTTGTAATTGCTCTTTTTCAGATCAGACAACATGCAGACACGTTTTGGAGCCAAGTAAGAGTCTTTCTGTTGTTATTTTAGGAATTTTCACCCATACACTCCTCCTCCTGCATATCACTTCAAGTTCTGAGATTTTTCTTGTTTTGCGTATTCAGCATGTTTAAAATATAACCACACATTTTGATGTACTTTGAGCATTTTTCCAAGTGCTTCAGCTTTGATGAGGATGCCTCTAAGGTTTTGTTTCTGATGACTTCTAGACCCTGATTATGCAACTCCACCGCATAGTGGATAGGTGCACCACTACTCCTGTGTCAGCTAAAGTTTTTCAGCTCCTTTGCAAACATAAGGGGTTTTGCTGTGCTTTTTTCTGCCCAACAGAAGTGTGCTTCTACTGTATCTGAAAGTTTTCTTCATTGTCTTTCTTGCCTTGACTTCTGCAATTTAATGTTAGAAGTACTTGAAAATGTTTTATATATTGGCTAGTCAGTGGATTGGAGAAGCCCATGATCGCTGGGTGTGACCACAAAACAGTCAGACTAATGTGCTAATTAAGTCTAACTTGATGAAGTTTTGAGCATTCCATGGTTAGTGGTTTTCATTTTCTGAAATTAGTAACTTTCCTTTAAATGTTATGACTTCATTAAGATTTAAAGAAGGATTAAATTCCTTAATTGTCTGCTGCAGGGATTGCCTTTACTTATATTTACTTCACACATCAGTCAAATTTAGAATTTTCCCAGAACTGTAGTTGCATGTAGCTATACTTGAAATGAATGGCTGAAATGCATAGAAATCCATATTACATAGTATTTACAGCTGTAATTCCTGAATGGTCCTAAGATTAGTTTTACTTTGCCAGCACTTAAAATGAAATCCGTCATCACATGTCATAATACCCACTCACTTGCTAATGTAAATGTTTTTAGTGTATGCTACTTACTATATGCAGGTTACAGCTCTATTCTCTATTATCAGATTATTTTGTAAGGCTGCCTCTTAGTTAGAATGGGACATGAAACACCATTATGAGGTGAGCTCTTGTTTTAAAGTGTGTGATCAGACTCTCACAGTAGGCCCCCAACATGTGCTTTCTTCTTTCTGTGTGTGTGTGTGTGTGTGTGTGTGTGTTTCACTAGGATACAGAATGCCACATTGTGAAGGCAGCACAGAGACCCTGTTATTGGCAACTTTCTGAGTGGGAGGGAGAGAGCTCAGAGCAGGATGGGTTAGGCAGATGAACAGAGGAGGAAAAAGTGGAACAAGAATTGAAATGTGAGAGCGAAATGCTTGTGAAAGCTACAGAAAATGAAATAAAGCCCAAGGCTAGGGGTCAATTACCATATTTATGAAGCGCTCACAGTTTTCTGTAGTAACATGTAATAAGTGATTTCAGCAGTTACAGGAACGTGTTAAGAGTTAGGATCCCCAGTTTTAATAATGTCTTTTAATTCATTTAATTAGTCTTTTTTTGTAAAAAACAAACAAACAAAAAATCTTCTTATTGTTGTGGATCTTAGGCAATTAAGCAAATACAAACAGCAACATTTAGCTTTTTTCATTTAACAGAAATTACCCCCAAAATAAGGGCACTGCTAAGTATGATTCAGTAGCTTGTAGATCAACCTTTATCTGCAATAACTGAAGTAATTGTTACTCACATTGTCGTGGCTTTAGTTTTTTGGCATTTGCTTATGCACAGCTCTCTTAAGGTCCTGCCACAGTGTGTCAGTTGGGTCGAGGTCTGTACTTTGACTGGGCCATTTCAAAACTAGTTTATTTTTTATGATGCAGATTTAGTGGTGTGCTTCATATTTCGAAAAAGCTTCAACCGTCAGACAGATAACCTACCTGCCTCACGAATACTCTGGAATAGGAGGGGTTTATGGTTGAGTCAATGCGCCCAGTCCTCCACCACTATCAAACCTCTACCACCTCTACCACTGTATTTGACCGTGGGTATGAAGTGTTTCTTCTGCATTGTTGTGTTTGGTTTTTGCCAAACATGGAGCTGGCGTGAATTTACTTTTGTCTCGTTTGTCTATAAGAGGGAAGTCTTGTGGTTTGTTCAGGTTCTGTGAACCTCAGTTGTGTTTTTTTGTTCTTTTCTCTTTCTCCTGGCAACCCTTCTAAACAAACTGTACTTGCTCAGTCTTCTTCTAATTGAGCTGCCATGGACTTTAACATTTAACATGTTAAGTGAGGCCTGTAGTGTCTGAGATGTAGCTCTTGGTTTATTTTGTATTTCTTTGTATTTCATTGCACAGTCTGACCTTGGGAAGAATGTGCTGGGATGTCCACTGCTGGGAAGCTGCTGTCTTGACTGGTTTCCAGATGTGAATAACTTTTCTATCTACAGCACATTGAACTCCAAATTATTGGAAAGTGGTTTTATAACCCTTTTAATATTGATGTGCAGCAACAGTGGATTCTCTAAGACCATTGCTTCTGTCTTTCCCTCTTGCCATTGTGTTAACACACTTGAATGTTCCAGACCAGCAAACTGCCAAAACATCATTTTCTTCTTCTTTCTCTATTTGGTTTCATTTTTGTTAAATTTATAATGGCACAGTGAATATATAGTTATATGTTGCTGTTCATCTGAGGTTGTATTTGTCTAATACTAAGACCTGCTATGATCAAATGGTTTAAAAACCAACAACTAACTTTTACACATGACTGTATTTGTCTGCTCAGATGACATACACAGATGTTGTATTTAACCTGGGTAACTCCATGCGAGAACACCAGAATGTTTTATCTACGTGATGCATCTTGATGCAGGTAGTGTAGAGCTAATCTAAGCTAAATTGAGAGTAAACTGAGTTCATGAGTCATGACAGCTGGTAACATAACGCTGGAGATGAGAAAGCCCTAACCCAGCTGTCGCATCAACCAAGGCATACAGACCATTAAAGTGAGTCCTTTAGAGGGCCTCAGCGCCATGATGAAGCTCTTTTTCTCCAAATAAGACTAATAAAAGTGCATCTGTTGGTCATAAACGGGTATATTAGTGTTTTGTTTATTACTTTATTATCACTTATGTTGATGAGTTGTGCTACCTTCCTAAGCTTTCTGCATTTTCTTCACAGTGGTTCTCAATTCTGGTCCTTTAGTTACCCTGTCCTGCTTTTTGTCCAGCTATCCCTGTCCTACCCACTGCACATTACCTGATACCTTCTATCAATCAATCTTTCTTCTACCCACAGTATGGGTACATAAAACAAAAACAGGAAAAGTAAAACAGCAGTTGTAAATCACAGACAGAAAACAGACACAATCTAGTACCTTCTCTGAAAACAGAGGAGCAAACCCCACAAGTCTATTTTTACTGGACAAGCTGAGGTTTATACCACATCACAGCATTCACTTTTGTAACAACGTATGGACACTGTTGTGCTTTCCTACAACATGTTCAAAAGTTACTTTGCTGTCTGTAACTGTCCACCAGACCAGGTGAAGGATTTGTCAAATCATGTTGTTTCTGTTGGAAATATTAAGATGGAAGATGCCATGACATGTCAACAGTAACACCATGTCCTTGTTCCTGTTCCTGCAACAGTCACCATATCATCAGCAAATGTTAAGATGTGCTGACTTTTAACGTACTGTACAAAATATAAAAGCAACTTTGATGTCTGAAACTTCAGCGACAGTGTGCAGCAACAGACTGTGCAGGCTTTTAAGCAGGGTAAACTGCTTCCTTTTGTTTTTCTCACCTTCTATTAACGCTTGTGCCTCTTGATGTTACACACACCCACTCACACACAAGGCTGATTAAGGCCTTTTCTCGATCAGAGTGCTGAGGTGAAAATTTGTGTCTGGTCAAATATGCTGACTGTCATTGTCATTCTGTAATTGATCGCATCAAGGGGTTTTTAGTTCCTCAATTCAAAAATAGGAACTGTCTTTTAGGGACAAGTACAAGGTTCACACTGTCCTTGTGCCCCGAGGCCTCTGTCCTGTTAGAGGAAATGTTTGACAGGAAATAAAATACACTCATTTCAACACTCTCACACACTGGTGAATAGTATTTGTTGGACTGGATAGTGTCAGTTCCTCTGTGCTCACACAGCCTTGCTTCCAGTCACAAAATGAAATCAGGTGTAGTTTTAGATTTTCTGTATTGTGTCAAGAAGCAAATACGTGTTTACATGAAGTGAAACAACAACTTGTCAGCTTGAATTGAAACTGATTTTAACTGGACTTTAAAATTTAATGGTGACAGTCCTAGCATACATTATGCTATTGAAAGCAAAGTATGAAGGTGAAGACCCACTGTGGTTTAGACTGTCAGCTGTAATTATAATCTAATGAATAAGTCAAGCCCCTGTTTAACTTTAAAACAGTCCAGCTGCTCAGCTTTTAAGCAACCAAAAAAATAATGTGTAATGCAAATAAAATGAAATAAATAAATTTTATCAGTGTCTGAAAGGCTCAAGCCCTTTATCCAGCTGAATTAAACCTGAAAGAAACAGCTTAATTTCAAACATCAGCTTTCTTGAGCAGTTTTCACAATCATCACAGCCAGAGTTGTGTGTTCACACATGCACCACACAGCAGCAGATAGTCTGGAGCACTTTTTAAGCAACCACACTGCCTTTTTGGCCTGTTTACACTGCACTTTAAAACGCAGCTGTAAAGACTCTCCAGTGTGTGTTTCACACAGATACAGAGACACCAGCACCCTGGTATCAGTGAAGCATAACTTAATGTGGTGTGAAGATGCTGATCGGATATGAATTTGTCTTCAAAAATTAGTTTGAGGATGAACTATGATGTGCTACTAGTTTTGCACATTTAAGATGTGATTGAAACTCGAACACGGTCGCTGCACAACAACATCAGCATCAATGATCATGGTCACAGATTCAGTTTGCCGAAGCAACGTGTGTGTAAAGAGAAGCTGGAGGAGAAATGGATTCAGTTAGAGTCTGAGTAAGACTGGAGTCTGGTCAAACATAATAATACACTCCAACCTCGTGCACATCATAGCAGTTCTCTGTGAGCAGTGGTCACTGGGTAGAGCTTGCAGAAGGGGCAACGTGTCACAATACTTTCTTGGTTTACAGCACATTGAGCAAAGCCCCCACATGATTAGAAACAAAACTTTTTCAGCACAACATAAAGCATGGTAAATATACTTCTATCTGGGGATGTGTTGAGCAGATTCATTTAAGGGGCACACCCACTCACTCACTGTGAGTCCTCCTGGCAGTTAGCTGCTGTATTAACACATGGGCTCACGTAGACATTACATGGACTTTGTACTAGGGGGGCTCGCAGGATAGTCTTTTTTTTTTTTGTCCAGGCCAGCTGACTGGGACGTTTGCTTTCTGACACGCAACTCACGTGGATAAGGTCCAGAGAAGTTCAGGATTCCTGTGCATGTGTTTAAGTTGATTCAACTGTGTGTGTGCGCATGTTGAAGACAAGGTATTTGTGCCCGTGTCTCTTTCTGGGAAACCAGCATCTTCCCTTGTGGTCAAAAGTACAAGTTAGAGTGATACACACAGTGAATGCAGCAGCAACAAAACAGCCTTAGGAGGTACTGACCACAGTTATTGCACTGAGTCAGAATTATTATTTCACGTTTGGATGTTTTTGTGATAGAGATTTTACATCAGCTGCTAAGCTGTAGCTCACAGGCTATTATGTGAGGGCTGACACTGCCTGTTTTTAAACAAGGCCTGTCATTGTGACTTCAAAATCTAAAAAATACTGGACACACCTGTACACTATTATTTACTATCATTTCTTAATGAAGACTATCTTCAAAAAACAAAACCTAGAGTGGAGTCAACACCGAATCCACTTATGCAGCATTGACATGTTGACGTGTGAACATAGTCTGTGTGCTAATGCTGGTTGTGTCAATTATACTTCCTCACATAGTGGTTTATTGTGTGATAGTATTAAATACTGACTGTACATTAGCAGTAATTATAAAGACACTGTCAGTTCATGTCCAACCCTGAGATCAGATATGTTTGATAAGCAGATGGCCTGTTACGTGCAGCACATAACAAATGAATATGTAACAACAGTTTCCAGAAGCCTTACTAAATTCAGGTATGGTTTTTTAACCTGTGCAGTGATGTGAGAAGTTTCTGAATGCATGATAACATTTAAATTTAAATGTGTTCATACTGTATATGGACACTAAATTGGGCATAAGTGCTGTTGAAAATGACTTATTTACTGCTTACTGTCAAGCATTAACATAACTTCCTATCTTGCTGAGGTGCGAGTCATTCATCATTTAGTTTTTTTTAACACCTTTGTTGGCAGTCTATGAAAACCCCCCCTTTTAAAATTCGAACCATTTCAGTCTTGATTATTAATCAAAATTTTTAAAAAAGTTAAAAGCAAAAGTTTTTATGAGGAATCAAAGAGCATACCACATTTTCTAATGTGCAGTTTCTCAATATAGTGTAGTATGTAGTAGGAAGTGTTTTTAATAATCTGGTGTACAATCAGAAATGTGAAATACAGTGATCCATTTTAGGCAACAAGACAAACTTTTACATTTAAATCAGAGAAAAATAATTGTTTTTAGCAGATATGTGTTTTTACTTGTTCCTCTTGCAAACTCTGCATCATGGTAGTTCTTGAATGTATGCAATGCTTTTTGTTGTTAAATGTTCATGTTTCTTCTCCTCCACAGAAAAACCATGATCTGAGGTGTCTGCATGTTCTCTGTGGCGGTGGACATACTCTCACACACATAAATAATGTCTGAATCCTGCATAAATGTGTTAGACTGGTTATGTTTGCTTCATCTGGAGCAATATTCTGAGGCATTTCAAAGCTCTGGGCTGGCAACGTTACAGCAATGTCGCAGTCTCACACCACATCAGCTGGAGAGAATGGGCATCACCCTGCCAGGTCACCAGAGACGTATCCTGACTAGTCTGAGCAAAGCACATGAGACACAGTCTGACACATGCTCTTATCATGCACCGTCAGATCAGAGATCAGAGGAAAGAAGCCACCCTCAAGTGTATCAGAGAGAGAGACCTGTTCCTGTTCCAGTGGAACGAAAACCCGCACCTAAGCAAAGGGATGGAGAGACCCCAAGACCTATACCTAGGGAAAGAGAGAAACCAGTCCCCAAGGAGAGACAAGTGTCCAGGATGAAAGAGGAAAGTGGAGAGGGAGGAGAGAAGAAGCCGGTTCCTGAACAAAGACAAGCAGCACCCAGACAAAGAAAAGAGGAAGACAGGAATGGAGAAATAGATGGAGAGAGGCAGAAGCCTGTTCCTAAAGAGAGGACTAAGTTACGCCCAAGTGCCCCAGTAGATTGTCCCCCTATACTCATGGTGTCTCCAAATTCTGACACCTCTTTACCCCCTGTCCCACCACGAAGCTCCCCCAACTGCCCTCCACAGCGCTTCACCTCTGGCCGGAGCCCCTCACCTCCTCCTCGAATCCCTGGCTCACCGAAATTGGACAGAAATGCCCCTGCTTTAACATTTCTGTCCAGTTCATCTCCCACCACCACCCCTACCCCTACCCCT
>OMLM01015552.1:16533-28289 GCA_900302695.1 Helostoma temminkii | reverse complement strand
GTGTGTGTGTGTGTGTGTGTGTGTGTGTGTGTGTGTGTGTGTGTGTGTGTGTGTGTGTGTGTGTGTGTGTGTGTGTGTGTGTGTGTGTGTGTGGGCAGTTCTCAAGAGAGTTTTACTCAGCAAACTGACACAGCCCTCCACTTTTAAACAGGAACATTATTAGGGATTAAACAAAAGGACACACAACAGACTTTCTCCCTCTCGAACACGCTTACACACTTTCATACTGACACTTTTTGATGTGCCTGCCTTCCTTATAAAAACTACTTAAATCAACTAAAGCTGACAAAACACCCATGCTCCCCTAGGGAGGAGCGGAAGAGAGGCAGGAGTGAAGAGGAGGAGAAGAATTTTCTATCATTTTAATTGCAAAGCTTGTTAGCTTTTTTCTGTTGTTAGTGCCTTAATAGCATGTCATTATAAAGGCAGACATGTTTGATAGACAGCCTGGAGGGGAGCAATTATTTTGCGGGTATATGTGCGAGTGCATCTTACGCATACAGCCATTATTTTGTGTTTACTACATATTAAGATGAAAATTTCAATAGTTTAACATTTCTTTCAGCAGCTCTTTTATCTAATATCCTGAAATCTATACAGCTACAGTACATATACAGCTTTGGTGCTTTGCTCAAGGGCACAATGACTGACTTTATACTCAATGTGGAGCGTGTTTGATCAGTCAGATATTTGAGCCCAAAAGTCGCATTTGTGACTATATGTTCTTGCTATTTAGATATATAAGAATTTTGACAATTGATAATGGAGTACTTAACCCAAGACTATAACTATCTGGTGGCATACAGTCTACTTTTTACATTAAAAATCCAGAGGATGTGAGAAGAGCTAATTTGGGTTTATGCGCCCAGCGGGGGCATAGTGATGTGTTGTCAACCGTGTGTCCCAAAGTCAAAAAGCCCATATCCACTGATTACCTTTATTTTTGGAAGCCTTGGAGGCCTAATTGACATGCCGAAGAAATGTGCTAATTAAAACCTGATTGCCTACTTCATTAGCAGAAGAAAAGCTTCAAAAACCAAATATGAAACTGCATTTGGTTTCCAGTCCTGCGAGAAATGAGCAGGAAAATGTCATGTCCTCCTCACTGAAATTACAGGGAATGAATGCAGATACTGTGCAGCCACATGCACTGTACATCTTACGTGAAGGTGGATAGTTACCGCTATTCCATGAAATTGGAGCCATGGTATCTTTATTTAGAAATTCTAATAAGTCAAAAATGTGATTTTCAACAATCAAATGCAAACATGTACAGGAACAATTTCATAAATAGAAAAAATGCTATATGTACAATATAAATTATGCAGACATGTTGACTTAGTACATATTTTTGGTCATTTCAATGCCATAAATCTAGCATCAAATATATGATGGACAGTACCAAAGCAATGCTGAAAAATTTACTGAACCTGCTGACATGACTTGACGGTACTCATTCTCTTCATTACTGGTAAACATTATAAGTGTGGGTATTAGGACAGATCTACTCTTACTGCAGTGTCAGCAGTATCAATACTACCAGAGGTTAGCAATACCTATAGCTATTGCAATCAATAGATTGATGGATGGCATCATATAGCTTAGACCACAGAGGAATAGAAAAAAGACCTAAAAATCAGTTTATTTCTCTTAACAACACGAAGCTTTTTAACAAGCTACTATACAACATTCAAAGCCACTGAAGTGCAGTTTTGTCTTAAGGCTTTAGCCCTCAAATGCAATTGAAAAATAATACAGAAATGACAAAACCCAGTGTCTAGCCCAGGTCTCCTTGTTGACCTCCCCCCTCATTTTGAGGTTGCCGGTTGGTTTTTAAGTAGTGCTCCAAAAAGAGATTGCCGAGGGTCAGTGGTAAAACGTTTCTGTGGTGGAAAGGGACCATTAATTTCTTTATGGAATGACTGGATAATGCCCATGGCAGGAAACAAGAAACCATACGCTGTATAACTCAAAATAAAGTGTGTGAAGGCCATGCCTTAATATGAAAACAATGATTTTTTTTAAGAAGCACTATCTCATGTCTTCAAAACTGCTGCTATAATATGAAGGTACTGTTTAGTCCTGTTTAATGTTTAGTGGTGAGCTCTTGTTAACTTCAACGCATGCACTGTACATGTTGTAATTGGGTGATAGTGAACTTGTTTATTTTTACATTCATATATTTAAAAACATACAAATTTTGTCAGGATTCTGACATTTTTAGACTGAATATGTTTATTTAGGAATTTTTGGACAGTCTCACACAAGATCTTAAATTGGCTTTGCCGCAGTTTATTTTCAGGTAATCTATTATTTGAAGGAGTTCTCTGAAGTATATAAGTCATCTGTAATAGTTTTTTATTTTATATTTAAAAGTAGAAGTAAAAGAGAGAAAGTTGTCCAAGACTTAACGCATACAGTGCTAATGGAAGACAAAAATAATTTAAATAATTTAAATAATAATGTTCAGGTGTTTAGAGTTGATTGATATTTGACTTCTAGTTCTGGACCTGCATGATATACAGATGAAATAAACAAGCATTTAGGCAATAAGTGTAATTCAGTTTCAGCTACTCTTTGCAGTCTCCACAAACGTGGAACGATAACCAAATGAAGGAAAGTCAAATGAAAGAAAAAGGAAAATGTTCCAAAAACCCATATAATCTGTGAGTAAGTAATCTGTGAGTGTGTGTTTGTCCCTTGGGGTAGTTCGCTGACTCACACGCTCTCTTATCAAAAAGATTCACACTTCACTGTGGCTGATACCTCCAGCCAAACATACAAAGCACAGATGAAACAAACTGACTCTGGCTTTAGGTTCACAGATGTCGTGAATACACATAAGATCCGTGGGTAGTTATGAACGAAAACTTTGTACAGCAAAAAGAAAACCAAGAAAGCAGGACAGAAACACATGCACAAAATGTTAAAAGAGGTTAACTGGCCTTCGTGGTCTGAGTATGAAGAGAAGGAATGAGGCAGGAAGAGAGAGGAAGTGAATGAGAGATAGAGAGAGTGAGGAAGGCATGGAGCAAGAAGAGGAAAGCTCCTCCAGACCTGAGGGCTAGAGAGACTAATTAACTTGAGAGACATGACCTTTCCTCCTCCTCGCTGACAGAGAACATATGTATGTGTGTGCAAACTGTATGCGCATGTGTGTATATACATGTTGAATATATTCAAGGACATCGTCATCACAACCTCATGGACAAGTAGATTATGTCTCTTCAGCACTTAATGGGTAGTGAGAGGTAGACAGGAAAGGACTGTACAAACTGAAATGGTAAAAATATTAAAACACATCTGAAATGTACTTGTGTATTGTTCATGTGTCTGTTGAGAGTCAGCACATTGCACATCTTTAGACGAATATTTGAGCACGTACAAAGTTATAGGAAAATAAAGTGCAGAGCTGCGACAATAGAGTTTATAAGTTACATTTTGGGGTAGTTTTGGGTTAAGTATATTTTTAAAACCCTTCACAGTTAAATACAGGCATGTAGGCTAAGGTAATGCTCACACAAGTAGCCTACATAACCATGACTGTTCAAATGCATATGTCCATTGTCTCTATATGTTACATTTCTTTTTCGACTTTGGATAAAACAACAAGAAACAGTGAAATCATACAATTTATGTGTCATTAACAAAGACCAGGATTAAGAGTAGAGATCATGGTAGCTATAAACATGCATGAGACAAACAACTAACTTGCTTTTTAAGTGCAATCAATCATACAAAATGACTCTGGCTTTAGGTTAATTGATGCTGTGAATACATAGAGGGCTTAATACTGACATTTGGTACCATCACTGAATTAGAACAAAAGGGTCCCATTATGGAAATAATGGTCCTGGTCATGGAAGGAATATTGAATGGACACACTGTTACTCAGACACTTAAATCAGATCACTTAAAATATACAAAATTATCACAAACAGTAAATAAATGTTCATGCAGCGTCCTCATAAGTACCGTCACTCTGTTTCAGACATGATTACTAAACACCGAAAAAGTGCACTGAACTCTTATCAAATAACAGCAGGCTCCACTTTGCTAACTAGCACAAACTCAAGTTGAGGAGCAAACAACTCAGCCAATTAATGTGAAGTAGTCAAACTTGTTCGAAGCTGCAACTTTTCCCACAGTAAGATACCCTGAGAGTGACATGTGCAAACAAAGAAAGGGAGTAGAGAGAGAGAGAGAGAAAGTGCATGTACATGTGCACGTGTGTGCCTTAAATAGACACTGTAGCATGTAGTGGAAAACCAAGACAAGACAGAGGTGAAAGGGACGGAGGAAGAGAGGGGAAAGCAAGCATCTGCTGAAGGGGGATAATGAGGAGATCTGAGTCTGTGTGCATGAGGGGAATATAAGCAGTGTATTTGTACATAATGTGTGTGTAACTATTTGTGTGTGTTTGTGAGTGTTCATGCCCTAATCCAGGAGAGTTTCTGCTCTGGGAGAGATGGTGTCAAAGTGTGTTCTGACAGACTCACCTTTGCTGAAACGTCTTCGTAAGGATAAGCTTTTAGTCTCTTGTTGCATTCATGCACCTGCTGAACACTTCAGACATGAGATGTCCAATATCTGAGTTGTGCTTTTTAGTCTGAAACAGAGACAAACAACATTGGAATTTAGACTTCGATAATGCTATTATTTAGTATTCATGTTATCAAATCATATATCTCCACACTTAAATAAACTAAGTATGAGGGCTTGACAGTAAAATCCAGTGTATTTAGAGGATGCACTTCCTGTATTAGCTAAGGAAGTTCAGCTTGTTCAAAACCTGTGAATGTATTTCTACACTATAATCACAGAGTTTGCTCTTTGCACAACCATTATTGTCCAGTATGGTTCTGCCATTAAACACAACATGCAGTAACTACAACACACACTAGAGAAAGGATCCTGTTTCAACTTCTTCCCTTTGCTTGGTGCTACAGATCGCTGCACATGCTGTTTCTTCCCACAATTCATCCCTCAGATGAACAATTACCCAGTCATGTAATATCAGAAACGAACTCAATGTAATAATCTTGTAACGCTAAAGCAACCACTGCGCCTACAAATTATATTCGTATGAAACTTATATTATGCAATTACAAGCTGTAAATATTAATAATTAATGCATACAACCATCACCGTGCATAAAAACCTAACTGCATCTATATAAAATCGTTTAATTAATGGCTACACAACGTGCTTGTACAAAATAGTCATATGTTTTATTGAGTTATCTTTGCCCATCCTTTCATCATGTTGTTTGTCAGTGAGTAGCCCTCTTGTTGCTGTACTTCAGAACAAACTGATTTTAAGTTAAACTACATTTTAATCAAATTTATTCAGTAGCATGATAAGATGCTAAACTAAGACCAGACAAACATTGTGATTGTGAGAATCTGTCCTGATATATAAAAAATTTTTAGACATCAGCACTGACAGCAACTAGTACTAGTTAACTGTTTGACTGTGCGTTATTTCAGGAGCCAGAAGCTCTGTTGAGAGTTTCCTGAACTTTTGAACTGAAGACTGTGCTAAAAATGAAAGTGGTCTGTGGTCCGTCAGCTCTAATTTTTTGCATTTTGTCGTATTGTGTGACAGTTGCCTAAGACTGATGGTTTTGGAAAGATAAACCAACATTAACAGTGTTTATGTCTTCAATTTACAACCAGTCTACTAACTAATTACTGCTTCATTTTGGATAGACTGATAAAAGCAAATTAGACTAATGTGAAAACTGTAATTGAGAGAACGTTTTGGTGTTAAAATTGACTTAAGCTAAAACTGTGTTGGCTGTCCAGATAAAATGAATGAGGCTGGATTGGATTCCGCCTGAAATTGCCACTCTCTTTTACGTTTACAAGTCATTTTCCTCCTTCCAGAAAAAGCCATTCTTGCTGAGTACGATAAACAGCCTCTACAGACCATGGTAATCCATCACAGTAAACATGAAGCCTTCATTTAGTTTTGTCATAGTCGGTTTTATTGTTACTTCATTATGCCCAAGTTTGAATGTTTTCTTATGAGTACACTTGTTTTTTCACATTTAACTTACTGTCAATCACCCGACGCTCAAAGGAAAATGTGGAAGAGACTGAGAGGAAATAATCATCACAACAGGAAGAAATGCTGCCTCAAACACTTTATTGTGTCTTTATACACACTGTCTGCAGGTATTTTAGGTTTAGGTCAGCTACACAATAAATAACATATTTAAACATAACATTAATTACAAAATTTTAACCTTAACTACATGCAAAGTCAAATGCTCCAAACTGACAGAAATGACTTTCACTTAAAGTTTTTTTTTTATGTTATACTATCAGAAATGCAGAATTTTGACTGTTAATAAGCTGGATGGTCCCCTCTACTCTTCAGTCTGGAAGACTGGGTACCCATGGTTTCCAAACTGTTTTCCACTTTGCCACAGAGCATTGTGAAAGAGCTTTGGCCCAGAGAAGACAGACGCGTTTCTGGATCATGTTCTTGGCTTCTTCTTTGCATGCTAGAGCTTTAACTTGCATTTTGGATGGCACTGTCAAAACAGCTGTCGAGAAAAGCCACATATTAAGTAAACTGAAAATACTTCTTATTTGTTTTAGTTGATTATACATAATCACTTCACAGATTGTCATCCTGTGTTTTAGACACACCAAAGTGTTTTCAGTATGTACCATTTAAAAGCTCTAAGCCCCTGCTCAATCACTGCCTAACTGGTCCTTTAGGTAAATCTCACACATTGACTTTACTATGTGTATGGTTGTTTGAAGAGATAATCTAATGAAAACAGAAACAAAAAATATTTTCACTACTTAAAGAAAGCAAAAATCAAAGTTTGTCTAAGTTTGGGAGTGAGTGCATTCATGTGTATCGCATAAAGCTGGAAAACTCTTTTTATATTGACTTATATAAAACAAACAAACAAAAGAAAACATATATTGATTCACTCTCCAGCTTTGTCGATCTTGCTTTCTCTGGTCTCTCTTTGCTTTTTTTCAGTTAATTGTTGAACTCACTTGGTGAAGGCAAATAATAAAGTCCAGCTGAAGTCCCCCAGGGAAGCTGCCTTAGACCTAGGCTATTATTACAAGAAGGCACAATCACAAGCAGCCAATATAAAGAGCACAGGGGTCAATGCCATAGCAGTAGATGTTAGGGAAAAATATATTGCTCTGTCATTCCCACATTCATCAGCAATGAAGAAGTTCTCAGTATAGACTTCCAAGTAAACTTTTTAACCTTTATCTACCCAGGGAAATATAAACCCTGATTAACATTCACACAGTAACATGCCTGGGTAGCAACTGAAAGGTTTACTCTAAATGCATTGGAAAAAAAAGAGAGAGAGATAGAGACAAATAAAGTTCGTTAATTTGCTAATTAGATCCCCCGTTACCACCGGTTCTTGCAAAGCTGTGCTTTTTGGGAGTGGAGCATGCTTCAAATCAATCACAAATCTCAGCTGAACCAATAATAAACGATAAACACTGTGTCCGCTGAGCAACACAAGTGTTTCCTCAATCTTCAAAAAAACTTTAGCACCTTCAGAGTTGCTAAATAAGACTTCAAAAAGCAACAACCAGGCTCTGATGATACAGCTCAGAGGGTAGAAAGCTCACTATGTAAATTAACTAACTTGGTTTAATTTTGTTTTGAGAAATAATTTAAATTTAATAATTCTGAAGTAAAAACTAAACACATTTCCTGCAGCCCAGTTCCTTATACATTTGGGAAATAAGAATAATAGTTTAATTTATAATAAATTACATAATTAAATTGTGCAAATCTGAGGTTATATTAGACTCCAAAAAGATATCCTTCATACATATTGGGATTTACAATGTACATAATCACACTGCTCTTAACCATATACTGTACTTACATATTCATATTTTACTTATTATACTTATACTTTTACTTTTATAGTACTATTTGGTTTACTTGTCAGGTATTTTAGTTTATTTAGCTTGTACTGTGCCAGTTTAGTCTTTAGTCTTTAATTAATGCTTTTTTTTGAAACATTACAGTTTTGACCACATTTGTATTCAGTCCTCTCAGCCTATAAAAATCAACCTGCAGAGACTTGTTTATGGAAAGGTAATCCATCACAATGAGCATTTAAATTACATTCACCTTTTTTTAAGGTTATTACATCAGTGTGTGGAAATGCAGCTGAAAGAACTGATAGATTTGAAAAGTCAGCTGTTGTGATGCATATATGTGATCTTTACTTCATTTTTAATATTCATGTTTTTCTGTGACCTGAGGAGGTTGTACTGGGGAGTAATGTACTATCTATGTGCATTTTCATTTTAAATAAACTGTCACGTACATCATCTGTCTAGGACACATCTTCTCTGAAACATAAAGAGATTAAAGAGAGTACCCTTTCCTTTTCCAGAGATAAACCTTAACAAATAAATTTAGAGGGGTTGAGATTTTTTTAATCCAACAGCAACCAGTACACAAGTATACGTAATCATGACTTAGGCGTTAAAAATGTCTATATCCACCATAATATAATACAGCAGATGTGTAATTAAAATAAGTTGAATACTCTCCCTGTTGGTTCAGGTTCAGGTTTTGATTGTAGTAATTTCAGTCTCTAATTGTGTCTTTTGAATGGCCTTATATTATTATTATATCACTTTATCTTAATTACTTTGCCTTTAAAATATTCCGCATTCTGTCTGATTGCACACCAACGGCCTCATTTAGCGAAGGTTTGATGTGCACACCTGCAAAAAACAGCACTAGCTGATCTACTATGGGTAGTGTACTGAAGAGTGCATCTTCATCTTAATAAAGGTGCAAAGTGAGTGTTGTTACACTGATCAAAATACAGAGAGGAGATAATGCAAATACATAAACTGAGCACACGCAATGTGAAAGTAGTTGTGATGGTTGTGAACGCATTTTTTGAAAAGCAGGGCAATCTGCTTAGCTAAGCTGACGGCTGCTGTTATTTGGGAACTTTTAGGGGTTAACATTTGTAGTTTTCACAGCAACATGCGAGAATTCAATATTCACTCTAACGTACTTTCGTACCACAGACACACAATGCTCCACAAAAGAAAGTCCTGTTTCTTTCAGTCATTAGTTTTAGGACTGAAGCTGAAAATGAACAACTGAGTGGAAGGGTTTTCCTGACGTTTCATGTGCGACTCTTGTAAAAGTAAGATGTAATTCCTTAATTCCAGCATATAATGTACAGTACGGTTCGTGTGTATGAGAAAGAGCAAGAGTGTGTGTATGTATGCAGGCATCACACAGTTTGTAGTATCATCTTTCTGTAACACCTATGTGACAGCAGTGGCAGCAATTAAATCAACAATGTTGTCATGATGTGCACGATAGAGCCCACAGTAAGTGTTACGGGCAAGTGTTCTTCTGACAAGAAACCACACACACACACACACAAATATGGAACACAAACACATTAAACACATTGTTGCACTGGCTTGCTAAGAATACGAAAAAAGAATAAAAAAAACTACTAAAAAATATACAAATTAGGAAGATAGTAGCCAAGAGCAGAGAGACTAGAAGTGAAGAGAGTGAGAGGATGAAAAACAGATGTGACCCCAACCAACCACATCCCTTCCCACACACACAAACACACACACAGAATTCATGACTTGATACCAATAATGTATGAAACACTACTTTTTCACTATACTTTATATAATTAAAAATTCACAAATCTACTGCGTACAATTACTAATAAATAAAAATGAATATCTTCTTTTTAAAGATGTGGTCAACAAAACAATCAATATAGACAAAGGTAAAGGTCATAAAGACATTACACTTACACTCAAGAAAAAGGGAGATTCTTCACGTTTTTGACAATCAATACTGACCTCTTAGTTAATCGGATAGACGGAAATAGAAAACTTATATATGGCATAAAAACATAATTTAATACAAGAGTAGTTTACCCAGCAAAATTAAATTAGACAATAAAATCAATACTAGACATCTCTTTTAAATGTCATTTAAAAAAAACTGCTTAGGTTTGAATCTGTCTAAGATCACATACCACATTAAACTCATTACTCTTCGGTCTCCAAACAAATCGATTCCAAGCACCTTAGAGCATTTAAGGATTCACTGAAATGCCAGCTCATGATTTACACAGCTTTACCAAAAGAGCAACTAAGCAAAGCCATTCAAGTTTTACAAGCACATAAATATGAAGCACTTAAGGTAATCCATAGTAAGGGCTTAATTAGTGACCAAGCTTGGCCTCCAGTAACAACCTGACACTTCCTGTGCCAATAGGAACAATAACATTTGTGTAGTTTAAAAACACCTGCGTCCTCAACACCTTGAGCTGTTTTGAAAACAGTCCCTCATCAATCATAGTGGAAATCAATATACTGTTAAATGTATTTATGTGTAATGTAAAAGTATTACTAACACAGTATAAAAAGTCTAGTTTGGGAGTCATTAATAGGATACAAGTCAAGAAAGAGTGTAACTGACATTGCAAGTGAAAACTGTTTGTCACAGCTGTATCAAAATGGCGGACCCAATTGACACAGTTCATAAACAAAGGTCAGGTTCCACCTGTGCTTCCTTGAAACAATAAAAAGCACTTAAAAAGTGTGTGTATATATAGTAAATCCTACAAAGCATTAAGAGCTTGTGTTTATGATTTCCACACACAGTGCTGATTTGATGTTGTCCATAGCATTAAAATGCACCACAGAGCAAGATTTTTTATTTTTTTTATAATAAACTGTTTTATAAAATAAAAAAAATACTGTTAATGCTCCCTCTGGGCTGAGTATTCTGTGTATTGGCCTAAAGAAAAAATGATCAGTGATTTCACTGTGTGTTGGATCAATAACCACATAAGTTAACCTACTCCTCATATTGGATTATACATAATGAGCCTGGCATGGCATCAATGAGATTAAAAACACAAAGGCCGGTCTTCATCATGAAATATTTTATGCCTTTAGGCTTGAAAAGTGCTTTGGAAATGTTTGCAGCACTAACACTAACACTGCCCTCCTGTAAAATATGAGTCCATACTAGAAGTCATTTGTATTTGTGTTTTTTCACCAACAGCAACATATCGATCGTCCTTTTGCACACCCTTTGGTGGGAGTAGTAATGATGACATGAGGAAAGGACAGCGTTGTCTTAGTTGGGAAAACGTAGAGGTTGGTGATTTGTTCTCAAAATCCAAGACGTCCCCACAGGAGACTGACATTTGAGCCCACTGTGAAGCATGTTGTTATTATTATTGCTCCTCCTGGCCGTATATCAAAGTGTCCCTGGACAAAAATGTTCACAAGCAACTCTGGGTGCCGACCAGTTGAATGTGGTGGAATTTAGCAAAAGTGTCAAATATCACTACTTTTCTTCCACATGAAATGCTGACATTACAAACTGTATGGCTTTATACTATAATGGCAGTGAGGTTAAAACATGTACCCAATGGGGCATTTTTGGCCATGAAGGTGAGTGAGAAGGGAGTATTTGGTACTACATAAAAATGCTAATGCAATCAAATCGGTTTCTGTGCTAATCTTTGAGACATCCAAGACTCTAATTACCACCAAAGTCTCACACCCCCAGTATTCATTATATGGAAAATAATATTTTTTTGTGTATTTTTGCAATAAATAATGACTAATTCAAATAAATAAACAGGAATTTAAAGGGTTAAAATCCTGAAAATGATTTAATTTTTTTAATGCATAATGTGTTAATAGCTTTTTTTTGGGTGTGTAGAT
>OMLM01015547.1:108896-123431 GCA_900302695.1 Helostoma temminkii | reverse complement strand
TTTTATTAGTCTCTAAAAGACTGTTCACCAGTTTAGACCAACATGTTTTTGCTTGGGGAATAATGGCCTGCAGTGAATACTTTGTCATCTTTGTTTGTTTAAAGAGGAGATGATTAAATAAAATATTGAAATATAAATGACTAATGAAATGAAATTTGTATTTTTAGTAAAAATAAAACAGCTTAAATAATCTATAGATTCATCGAATAAATAATTAATAGATTAATTGACAACAAAATAATCCTTAGATGCAGCCCTAATTATTAAATTATCTTCCACCTAGATTACCCAAAGCACGACTCAACCACCAGCAGTTTAGTTCGAGATACAGGCATGTTTTGTTAGTAGCTGCTAGTAGAGATGTCGCATCAAGTAGAGATGAAGAGTAGACTGTGGAGGTCCCACATCACTTCATTGTTTTAACGTTTAGTCAAGTGACATCACTTGAGAATTTATCAGACTTGGCACAGCTTCATCTGGAGTAAAAAAGACTTTTTATTCTACTTTCTCACATCTACAGAAGCACTCCCCAAGGACTACAAACAAACTTTGATGTGCAAAAACCGTGAATTTCCACTTTCAACATTCACTACCTACCTATGAAAATCATCTTAAGGCACAGGCATACTGTTCTGACAGTTACAGTTGTGGTATAATGTTATTTTGTTAAATTTATTATAGTTTCCTTGGTTTTCCTCTGGAATCAACTCTAACAAACATGCACACAGCACCTCAATTAATTATTTACTATTGCGCAAAACCACCTGTAATAATGATATATTTCTAGCTACAGTCTGTGTGCTGAGCTTCGGGTCAGTTTTCAGGTCTCAGCATAAATATGCATCACCTAGGTAGTGGCAGATACCACCAAAGAGAGTGCACCATTAGCATGTCTATGAGGCACAAGGGCTCCTTAAATTATGAATGGCTGCTCTCTTTCTGTCACCGGGCATACACAGGATAAATGAGACCATAGCCAGCTAGCCCCCCCCATCCTCCGGGGAATGTTGGTACATTCCATTAAGAGGAACACTTAATTAAACCATGATAAAATACCCCTCGGAGACTCCAGAGGGATCTGGGCACTGGAGGAGGGAGGGAGGATGGGGACGGGGGTGGTGAGAAACAAGGGAGGGATTCAGTTTACCCTCATTCTCCCCACAATGGGAAATAAACAAAATAAACCAAAACCATCCTTCTGTGAATTGTGAAAAGATCAAAGATAAATTCTTAAACTGTTTGTTCCCTGACAAACAATTTAAGAATTTATCTATCTTTATAGAGCCTACTTTGCTACCCCTTTGCTAGACGACGCAAATTCTGAGTCATTTAGCAACTGTAGTATATTTAGAACAAAGGTAGACTGTTTATATATTCATTGCATTCATTCAACTCATGTATGATTACATCCTAATGCATGTCACGCTCCGTATACATGCAGTAAAGAACTTATTCAGTATTCAAGTGGCCTCTCGAAGAGTTGAAACTGTTCCTCTGCAGTGTTTCCACACTACACTGTAGTTTTCTGCTCATTAGCAGTTAATAATTATGTAATTATTCATCTACTGGAGCTACACAGAAACATGAAAGCATAAATAACCAGTTGTTTACCTTTCCCAGCACGGTGAGACAACTGGGGTCCAGCTCTGGTTGTTCTAGCTTCACCACTCCAACCCAGCCATACTCATATAGGTCCTCTTCATCATTATTATTGCATAGTCCCAAAGGATGCATCTGTGGAAAAAAGACAAAAAATTGCACATAAGTACATATATCAAAACACAACTGGTTCAAAAAACAAACTGCATAAAATGGACAAAATATGCAAACATAGTAGTTAGTCTCTTGTGTTCCTATGAAAAGGAACAGAAGTGACCATGTGCAGTGATTCAAGACAACTTGAAAAGCTACCCCACACGATGCAACAAGTTTCAAAATCCTGGCATCTCTGGCTTATAGATTTGCTCCAGGCATCATGAGGACTACTAGTTTAGAATTTCATTAATCTCCCCTGCGTACCCTCCCTCCCCCCTGTTGAGGGAGTACTACAATTTACAGTATAATCCACTTGTCACCTATTTTCCATAATGAAGCATAAGAGCTTAAGAGCTTTAAGAATCTCAGAAGTATTCGCAGTGTGCGGCAAAAATCACACCTAATCTAAACATACAGTAGAGCATTTCACCCAGCTCCTCAAAAAATAGCAACAGTTACACTAAATGGAGAAAAGTATATGGCTGCCTGACTTTTTTAACACACATGCTTGAATATGGAGTTGGTGCCCCTTAAGCAGCTATAATATAAGCTATAATATAAGCTTGGAAGGTTTTCCAAAATAATTTGGAGTGTTTCTGTAGGGATTAGTGTCCAATCATCATGTAGAGCATTTATGAGGTCAGGCACTGATGTTGGACGAGAAGGCCTGGCTCACAATCTCCGTTCCAGTTCATCCCAATAGTGCTCGATGGTGTTGAGGTCAGAGCTCTGTGTGGGCCAGTCGGGTTCATCCACAGCGTACTCATCAAACCACATCTTTATAGTCCTTGCTCTGCGCACTGCGGCATGGTATTGTTGACATAGAAAAGGGCCTTTCCCAAACTGTTGCCACAAAGTTGGAAGCATAGCATTGTCCAGAATGTCTTGGTGTGCTGAAGTATTAAGGTTGTGCTTCACTGGAGGTAAGGGGTCTAGCCCAAACCCTGAAAAACAGCCCCATACATTCATATAGTGATTTCATCAGGACACAATGTCACTAAATTTCTACTTACGGAAAGATGCATAAAGCACATTTCTATCATTACCGATGAAAGTAATTAATGATGCTGCCAGCCATTCTTGTTCATGCATACATACACAGTAACAATATATTTTAACTTCAATGAAATGTTTCACAGCAGTGCACAGTCTGATCAGTCTATCAGACCATCTTGAGTTGTCCTCTCATTACACATTAGGCCTCTAAATTGGCCTAGTTGTCCGAGCCAAAACGCTCTGCAGAGCCAGCGGCTAGACGATGTCTTTAGAGAAGATTAAAGCGAACGGATGGCAGACATCACAAACACTGACTCACTCGCTGGGCCCATAAAAGAACGAGGTGGCTGTCTCCTTACTAGCAAGCCAGAAAAAAAAACATTGATCTTAAAGTATTTATTTGCCTGTAACTTTAATTGAGTTGTCTTGACTAAGGGGCAATGAAACTCTATAGAGCAGATAAATGTTAGACAGGATGTTGGAGAATAAAAGAAACTGTATTCTACATTTTCACATCAAGAGACCAGTACAGACTATTATCTAATCATCAATCTGAATGAATGTGCTAGTATGCACTCCCAAGAGGGGTCTAAATCATGAGGGAAGTGGACAGATAATGGTAACAATCACAGCAGGCAGTAAATTAAGACTAAACGGTGTAATTGAAGATGAAACGTGAAAATGCAAAATACAAACGAAAAACAAAATGAATGCAAAAAATGGAGGACAACTTAATCTCTCGACCATTCAGTTAGATTAAATGATGATCTGCTCAAACAAAGTTGGATTAAAACTGTAATAAAGTCCCAAAATCCTAGATCCAGGCCACCCTGGCAACAGAGCAAAGACAAGCTCCTGTATTAGCATTAGAACTGGGCCAAACTGACCTGCAGGCCACTTATCCTATTAACCCAATGACCACAACACCCCAATCAGCCAGCATTGTGGCGCCGAGCCCTTAGCCACCCTTGCCCCCGAGCCACTGTTGATGACCCAAGATACCCTTGTCCCTCTGCTGACCCCTGACCTTTGATCCCCGATTCATTACGTTAGGAGCAGGTTAGTTGTGAGGAGGTAATCAGAAGGTGCCTAGTCACTTCAATGCCGCAAGGCCGAGGGCTCAAGCCCCTGACCTGAAGGATTTTGGGGAGGACTTAGCTTCGATTTAGGGGGTCAAATGCAAATCACATAGACTATGGAGAATCACAGGGAGGGAATGTGGACAATGCATGCCAATCTGCATCTTTTCCTTCAGCCTTGAGGATGAAATCTGACGAAGAGCCTGGCATCTGGTTTATTAGTGGAGAGGCAACCAAGAAACAGCAGATGCAGAATTGGAAAAATCTTATGCCTTTAAGGGATCCAAAATATTTAAGACGAAAGACAAAGAGATTCACACATAGTTGCAGACATACATTTTCTCTTCTATTCTGAATTGCACTTTTAGAGAATCCCCCTCAGGCCTCCCACAAAGCCAAATGTAAGGATGAAGAAACATGAGAAATTGAAGTAAGATTTCAAATCACAACCCTTGGAAACAAACTCATCATTCTCACTACAGAACAAGGACCAACAACAACAGGAAAGTCATCGTGAACAAGGCTACTCTGACTCAGAATACCTTTTCACAAATCCACAGAATAGTGTCACCTTGTCTGCCTGTATTTCACCAATTTACTATGCAGTTTCTCTGAGCTGTATTTTCTGTAAACATGCTGTAGGTGCGTAGGAAGCTCCTATACTCCGAATAGTGATATACTATATATTGGCCTAGGGCTGGCAGGAGCAGCACAGGTATACATTACATACCCATTTGGTATGATAATTTCAGAGTGTGCACGCTCTCTCAGCTTTGGGAGGATGCTGAAATTGAAGAGAAAGACAAAGATAAAAGCGCATTACCTGGTCAGGTTACCATTCAACCTGTACATCCTGGCCTGCCCCTCCCACAGATTGTACAATAACAACTTTCTGGTGCATCCCACACATCCCAGTCAACTAAGGTAACATTCTGAATTTCATGTGAGGAGGCTGTTGGAAAGGAAGCAGAGGGAATCTAGAAGCTGAATATGTCCCTGTGTCTCAATTACTCTAAAGGAGGACTAGGGAGTAGGGTGCTGTTTGCTGTGTGATTATGACCTCTCTCTCCTTCTTGTCTAACAGCTTGGATGGCAGCGGGGAGCCCCGCCTGCACCCCTGGGTCCTGAACACTGGGCCATTGTGTGGGGGCTCCTGCACTCCAAATAGGCCAGAGCTGTTGTTGTGGGCCATGTTGTTATTTTAGAGGCCGGCCATTGCACCATTATCTCCACCACAGGGATTTTTCTTTTTTGTCAGATGTGGATGTAGGCGTTGTGGGGATGGAGAGTAAAAGGAAAAGGATAAGAGATGGCGATCTAGTGAAGTGGGTCACAGTAACTGGCCGTGCACACAAAAGAGTAACAAGAACATATGCAAACGTGCCTTCACACACACAAAACGACAGAGTCTGTCCTCTCTTGTGTTCCAGTTTCCCTGCTAGGCCCCAAATCACACAAGCTCAACCTAGTGGAAAGACCTGGATGGTCCACTTTACTCCACTTTGCGCCACTTAGCTGCGATCCTACGTATTAGACGCAGGGCATCCGGCACCCCTGAAGTACCACAAGGGGGCGGCTCTTATTCTTCCCTGTTTGCCTTGTCCCTGGGGGAGGCAGCCTTTCGCATGAATATCCACTTACACGGGCCACACTATCAATGAAATCCTCGCAGGGATTTGAACTCCACTTGTCGCTCAAGCTGACCACACCCCTTGCCATCCCCCAAAACTTTCTGCAAAATCTGCTATAGAGAAGGTTCTTGCTCACATGGGAAGCTGTACATCTCTTAGTGAAAATATATCCATTATAATCTAAAGATCGGTTCATACTATGGTGTTTTTCTTTTTTCCAATCAGTAAGTGGTGAGTGTGGAGATTCTGAGAACTGAAATGTCTTCAGGAACCTCGAGCAAGACCAGTTGCCAACAAATATCACTTTCAGAAATTAAGTGGCGACTGTTTCATCTTACTTATCTTTCATCTATTGCTATGAATGTTGTGTGTCAGTTTGTATGGCAAAATATTTTTTGTGTTCATCTTTGACATTTTTATACACTTTCATATACATAAAAACAACAGTAAGAAATTTTAATTACAACACTAAAATTAAGTTTTGCTAAATTTCTTATTTAGCAAAAAGAAAAGAATAAATCATAAATTCCATAAATGTCTCTTAACTCTGTCACTCCTAGTCGTCTTCATATTGTCACCTCCACCAACAAGTGACCTGATACCGGTGGTTAATGAGATCAAACCGGGGCCCCACTTCTAAAGACGCTCACCATCACCTCCCTTGACCCCCGCCATTCCTCCTGGCTCTCAAAGGAGATCAAAATGCAAGTCACACCATCCAACGTCATTCTTCTCTTTCTGTCTGTGACACAATTCAGTGATCCTTTGATCGTACACTTCTTCAGCCCCCTTTACCACACCCCTTTTTCCTCTTTCCCTGTAAATTATTGGTGTCCCTGGTTACAGGCCCCATTACCCCTCATCTGTCCCAAACCTCCAGTCACTTTCTCATCCTCACCATGGTACTCACATGAGCTGAACCCTTGCAACCACCCCTTGCTACAATACTCTTAATCTTACACTCTTTCCTTACATTCTGCCAACACAGCTCAGACCCAAAGGGAAATAGGTTCCACAAGAGCTCTGGTACCCTGTGACATCAGGCCCCAAGATGTTTGAAGCACTTTGTTTCAGTTGTGAGGTGAATGCAGATGTGTGAATCCCACTTGTCCAATAACCTATTCCTGGTTTGTCCCTCCTCCGATCAGTGTCAACAGACATCTGCTCATTTCTTGAATACTGTTGACATCCTGCCCAGTATATCCCAGTATATCCCAGTGTTTTCATTTCATCTTCGAATAGTTATCCAGCGATGTGTTGGCTCGTGAATGTATAGCGTGCTGCATGGCATGAAAAGGTTTGTCTTGCTTTCTACCTAGCTGTGTATGTACTGTATGTGCAGCTTCCACCTTTACCTACAACTCCACTGAAACAGGATAAAAAGCGAAGTTTTCCACAAAAAAATAATAATTAGCAAGTTTTCTACCTTTACTTAGCTTGAAAAAAAAAATCTTCAGAATGTCTTTAAAATCTCTGTAACTACTCCGAACGCTTCTATTTGCACATGAAACATCCCCAGGCATAAAAAAAAGCATTCATACAAAGCAGAAATTTCAAAAAGATTATCCTCCTACCTCTTGCTTTCAGCACCACCGACCAGAAAAGGCTTATAAATCTGAAGAAAAAGGATGCTCACTGGGTACCAAAATCTAAAATTCTAAAAGAAGTTGCTGAATTGCATGTCTATTTAAAGTAC
Organism: Helostoma temminkii; assembly: GCA_900302695.1. Taxonomy (NCBI): domain Eukaryota; kingdom Metazoa; phylum Chordata; class Actinopteri; order Anabantiformes; family Helostomatidae; genus Helostoma; species Helostoma temminkii. The sequence goes on along the minus strand of OMLM01015547.1, from coordinate 116,274 downwards.
TTGCTGAAACATGGCACTTCATGTGCTGTGCATTACAACAAGGCATCCTTGCTACAACACACCAGGAGCTCAAAACATTAAAGGCAAGTAGGCGGATTGGAAAGTAAAATGATCCCTGAGCTAAACTGATCTATACAGGATCTAGATGTAGACTTGCATATACTGCACGTTATTAAAATATCAACTCAACTCAACTCAAAAAGTTTTTAAACATCTCAAGCACTAGTTTTTCTTTTACCCCAAACTAAGTTCCAACACATCTTGCAACAGTATCTGGGTCATACCGAGGACGAGTTTCTGCTGTGACAATCAAAGCTGCCTTGTTGTCTGAGGCAAGTGCCAGCCAAAGGCTTTTTTTTTTTTACAAGGTATTCTTTGTGAAGCTGGATAAATGATTAACCAGACAGATCTGCAGTTCATTCATTTCTTTTCCTGAATTTCAGAAGAAGAGCAGGCACCTATTTCACATGCACGCAGAGTCTAGAACGAGACAAACCTGGGCACGGGGCCAGTCCTCGCACCCACCTGCTTCCCCAGTGTCGCGCATGTGTTTACGTATCTTACTGTTTGAGTACAGGCGTGTGTAAAGGGGAGTGTGTAGTCTGAAACACATCATGGGTGACCGAGGGGTAACTCAGTGGCATCTCTCACTGACCGTCTGCTTGCTGTGAACTCATTCACCCCAGTGAAGAAGCATCCCGCCCACCTACCCAAGCCTTTCATTCAGCCGACCCCTCCACCCTTTCCAAATGCCCCTCCCCACTACTACCTCCCTCCCCAGCACCGTACTCCAGTCTGCCTCGCTGTGGGGGGAGTATTTTCAACTTCCTGGAATAATACACCAGCCTTGCCAACAGAGGTGGCAGGCAGTTGTGTTGAGGGCAGTGAGGATGGGATGACTGTGGGTATGTCTGATCACAGGCCACAGACCAAGTCTCCCCTGTGGGCTGTGGTGTTTCTTAGAGCCTTGTAACACAGGGTGCGTTTACATGCACTTAAGTAAGTTGGTTAGTCAGCTTTCTTACGATTTCTTAACTGTCATGTAAAGATGAAATCTGGGTTCTCTAATCAGGGTGTGGGATTAGATTAGGATTTTTCATCCCATTCATGTTTTTAAATCAGCTTTTTCCAAAAACACATGTACAAGACAAAAGGCTGCAGACAGGGAAAGTAGTGTGACGTAGTGCCATGATAACAAAAGACATCATTACATTGTCTGTGATGTGATACAGAACTCTATTGTGTCTGTCTTTAGTTCATTGCCCATTTGCTCTGACACTTAAAGAAAATGTCAGGAAGAAGTGTTTTCTGTCACTATACAGTTAAAATCTCTAGATCATGCTTCCATAAGTTTAAAGTCGAAAAGAAATCAGTTTAGATTTACCATAACCTGGTAAGTAAACACAGTCATGTCACAACTCTCTTAGAAGAAAAAGGGTAACTAGAACATCCGTCAGGTAACAGTATGCCAATCTAGGCAAACTAAAGGTGACACACACAGTTGACAGTCTATTAATTTACTATGTTACTTTTAAACAGCTTAAGATCACTTCTAGAGATAATATCATTAGAAACCCATAGTTAAATCATTATTTAGTTAATTTCTTGCTCTTGCATCAGTTTAATACAATGTCATTAACTGTTGGTCTCTCAATTGATTATTCTGGAAAATTTCAAACTCACAAACAAGTGTTTACCAGGGGTTTATCCCAGACCCCAGAGCTGTCCATTTTTTAAAGCAATAAAAAAATATGAAAAGTACAGCAAGCAGAAAATTCATGCTTCTGTGAGTTTGGAACCAGCAAACACTGGAAGTGATGCCCAAAACCACCTCAGCAAGTCTTCAGCACCATTACCAACAACAACAATAGCATTAAACATACTGCAAAGTATTTTATGCAAACCAGTATGTAACAAAGATGTTAGCATCCAGTAAGCATAAAACTCTTGGCCAAACACACAAACTAGTGAAATATCAACAGCATGTTAGCACCAGCCACCCTGCTGGACCATCCTTGACAACAAACTGTTGTGTGGTTAAGAAGCATTCAGCTTCATCCAGCATGCTTTCTTTTACAGTAATCCCCAACCCTTCTTTGCAGAAGCGCACACATACAGATACATCAACTCTTGGTACTAAGGACACTAATGACCTCTTTCTACCAGGCATATTGTCCAGACCTGCAGTAAACATAAGGAAGATAAAACATATGAGGTTATTTTCCTGGATGCTTATGTGTGCCTCAATTCTTGTGGGCAAAAATGATGACTTAAATCTAAGAATGTGAGAAAAGAACTTTCAACACACACTAATAAGTGCTCAGTAAGTATCTCACCAGGTGCCTCATACTGTACATACAGAGAAAACCCTACAAATGTAATTTGCTCCCAATCATAACAATGAACACAGATACTAATCAGATTGTTGCACAAAACACAAATAATCTCCATGATTACTAATAAATTAAAATAAAATGAATCATTATTATTATGATGTGTAATATTCATTCATAAATACATGTTTGTTATTACAAGTACATGTTGTGCAAGAAGTATGTGGCAACTCACAAATGATTGACAGTCATGGGTCAAAGGTCAAATTTTCCCAGGTCTTGCTGCCATCTGTTCTTGTGGAATGCCGCCTCAAGCCTTCATCTCTCCACATCTCCTCTATTTCATTATCACACCTTCCCCACTGGCCCACAGACAAACTGAGCCCTGAGGAGCTCAGACATCATGTTAGAGGGGCAGAGGAAGGAAACCAAAGCCTGACACAAAGCCTTAATCCAAAAGATGACCCCAAAAACAAACCCCAGCGAAGCACACGAGGACATGAAGTCTCTGTGTAATAAGTCATTTTAGTTCAGGCTCAGTGAGGTTAAGCTTCTAGCACAGACACTCAGACCTCACCAGGAGGATTAACAGTAAGTGTCTTTGGATACAGACAGATTTATAGTCCTATAAGTCAATTAGCCCAAGCAGATTTCATAGTGACTTTAAGCAAAACTATTACAAAAATCTTGAACTTCCATTCACACTAAAGTTGACAAAAAACATGTACCTTCTAGGAATTTTCTTATTTTAATAAATAGGTTCAATGTCAGACTGCACAGGAGGGGAAATGAGCGCAAGAGTTTTGAATTGCAGCCTTCTATGTATAGCATGCACAAATAGACTCACAAACTTAAATGCATGCTCTAACACACCACACACATACACACCTCCTCTTTCACTCTCTCAGCCACTCTTTGCCCCTGTTGGTTGCTCTCTGTCCGTCTTTCCCAGCACTAGAAATAACATCAAAGAAGAGTGGTAGCCTTGAGGAGAGAGGGAGCGGGATCCAGTTACACTGGAGCAGCTGGGAGGGCCCTACAGGTGGGGTCGACACTGTAACATTATCACTGTAAAGAGATCCCTCCGCTTCTCCTCTGAAATAATGAAGACTTCCTCCCTTTTGTTTTCTACACTGGGACTAAAGGAACAATTAGGCAAGCTAGGGTGGCATCTATCTTTTATTTTGACATTCCAAACCAATGCAAAATAACCAAATAAAATGTTGGTTGGTGCGGATAACGTGGGACTAGTTAATTATATTTTCGTTATCCAACTTCACTCATAGCTCAAGACAAACCCTAAACAAATTTTCTTTAAGTCAAAGGTGTGTCTTAAGCAAGGCAGCTTTGTGATGCTAGCCTCAGTGCAATCACCTGTCACTACTCACTGTCCCCTCCTTAACCCCCCTGCCTGAAAATCACCTCCCTGCCACCTTCTTAGCAACGGGGAAAGCAAACAAGTGTCTTGGTTTCAATGTGAGTAGGGGACGCTGTCAGAGGACACTTAATATCATGTAAATGTCCTGATATGTAGCACAAGGCTCTGGGGTTGACAGCTTTAACACTGAGCAGGGTGCCGAGCTTGTGACTCTATTAACTCTCTGTGAGTGCATCCTGAACAGTCAGAGTGTGTGTGTGTGTGAGTGTGTGTATGCACACTCAAAAGTCACCCTGGTGTCACTTTCAGCTCTTCAGTCTTTAAAACCCAGAGTGACACGAACAAAGGACAGGCCAACAAAGTTCAGGGGTCGGCACTGGGCTGGATGCCACCATTTTGGAAAGGGGTGGGGTGGAAACAACTGCCCTATGTGCAAAGATAAAGTGACAACAGCAAGCAAACATATTGTCTCTTTGTGACAGAGGCTGCTGTCCTTATGAGGACAATTATGCAAGTAGGTGAACACATGCATAAATTATTTGTCAGCATCAAGGTGCCACTGTGAATTAATTAGCATGACTAACATTACACAAATAAAGGGAAATGGGGCTCATTAATAAACAATTCTATAGAGCACACAACTGCAGGGTAGCAAGTAAACACGTTCTTCTTAACAAATTTATGAGAATCTCAACTTCACTCTAAACAAAAACAAATAAATGGAGTGTCTAATTGATTAAACTATGCAATAAAATAAATATATAAAACAAAGAGTGAGATACAGTGAGAGCATTGTTCTTATTGTCAGTTTTCTGCCACGTTCAACACTGCATTCAGTGTTTGTGCACCTACATTAGATCCGCTGCCAGCACCACCCCAAATATCAACGGCATCCACCTTTCTTATCACCTCGCTCCTCTTCAACCCTCAACATAAAACAAAAGTCAATGTCATTACTTAATGAGCTATGGTTAATGCTGCTGCAGAACAGCTGGTGAGCCTGGGGAGAAAGGAGAGAGGCTGGAGGGTGCACATGCCTGGTGCAGTCAGACTCGCTGTGTATGTGTGCATGTGTTGGAGGGCTGGAGGGTTGGGGTTGCTAAAAGTGGACCGAGGGGAGGATTGCAGTCATCAACACCTAGGCTCAGAGTGGCCTTTGATGTTGTGCGGTGTCTTTGATGGCCTTAGCCATGGAGGAATGCTGCTCACCCTCACTCCATGCCCAGAAAGCCCCCGAAGTTGTGGAATGCGGCACAAGCTGCTGCTGGGCCCACTGAAATGGGATTAAACCAAAGCCTCATACTGCCCTTCCTCTCTCCCACCCTGCCTGCTAGTAGTGGACAACATGGCAGCAAATTTAACCAGACCACAAATTCTCCATGAGGAAAAGGTTATATTTTGCTTGTTGTAAGTTGCTTGTTGTAAGTTGTTGCTTATCCTCTCCCCTCCACTTTAGTCCATTTCCAATATGAATAACAATATTCAAACAGCTACACGTTACAGCAGTTTCATTTACTGATTTGCACATGCAGATGCGAAGAGGTTCTCTTCTCTCTCTCTCAGGCTACAAATAATTATTTTCATTATCAACTGATTAGAGCCAACTAATGTGATTTTGAACACAAGTGGCTGAAATGAGCTCCCTTCGAAAAATGTCAAGACTCAGCCTTATAGAAAGGGTAAGTTTGGACATCAGAAGAGAGCTCAGAGTTTAAAAGCTGCTCCTTCACATTGAAAGGAGCCAGTAGAGGTGGTCGGGTATCTTATCAGGATGGCACCTTGAGCCTTCCACTGGAGGTGTTCAGAGCACATCCAACTGAGAGGAGACCCTAGGGCAGACCAAGAACAGGCTGGAGAGATTATATGCCTCATCTGACCTGGAGAAGATGTATTGCTGTGGAGAAGGTAATATGGGTTAACTTACTGAACCTGTTACCACGGTGACCTGACTTTGGACAAGCAGCTAAAAATAATGGATGGATAGATGGAAGGATGGATCGGCTGATCGGCAGATCATTGTCTTGATTGATTGTTTTAAAGTTAACCACATTGTCACAGAACTGTGCAAATATATATGGTATCTTCCATCTGAAAGACATTCAGATTACCATAAAAAAAGATTATGATTACATAAACATCATTAAATAGTAGTTGCAATAATTTGCCAGCACTTGCTTCGGTATAGCAACTTTTGCTTGCATGTAAAATATTAGTGTTTGGACTTACAGTATGGAGGAGTGGCATGTGGAGATCAAACATGCAGGGCATGCTTGTTTGAGGAATGCAGCTGGCCTGTGATCAAAAGCTGCACCACCTAAACCCTGCTACTTTGAGATATTAGCTTAAGGGAAAGGTAAACACTTCAGATGACCAAAGTTACTTGTAGTCCCAGCATCTCAAAGCAGAGTGCAGGATTGCAGCTCGCCTCTAGTGAGAGTTGAGAGGAAGGTGAACAGGACTTACACTACACGCATATGCTCACCTTCCTAACTAAATGTGTACATAATTAATGGTTTTTGTGAAGTAAGAGTTACTCCTCCTCCCTCCTTTCCTCTGCTTTCCCCCTGGCCGCAGCATTTAAGGGGGGAGAGAGGCAATGTGGAGTGGTATTAGCACTGGTTTCAGATTGCGGCCGCCTTCGAGTTGTTTTCTTTAGGAAACATTTACTGGAGCTCTGACTGCACAGGAGGAAGAGCTCACCTACATCACTTCCGGGTCGGATAGTTAAGGTCACACTGCACTCAGGGGAATGAGAAGAACAGTGAGGGCACCATTAAGGCACATGTGGAATGTATTTAGCGTCAGCGCCAATTAACCTTATGAATTAAGTTTCAAATCTACCGACATTTAGAGAAAACACAGAGGAATACGCAGTAAGGAATGGGGAGTCGAGAGATTGATTTCCCTTATGAAAACTGGTACATATAGGATCAGCCCCCGACACTTTCCCAAGTCTTTTCTGAGCTCACTAGTTCGTGTGTGTGTGTGTGTGTGTGTGTGTGTGTTTTCCTTCGCTCTCTTGTTTCTGTCAATGGCTACAATATCACTTTTCATGATAACCCGGAAAATGGGAAGAAAGATCAATCTAGGAGTTCAAGGCCCTCTGAGGAGCTAATGATATTGCAGAGGAAATGAGAATGCAGACAAACCAGGGCCATTTCCAAGTATAATGCAATGAACATTGTGATTGAAAGGGGGTTGGACACCAGCTATGCTTCAGAATGGCTTTAGAATGGCCCACTGAGCAGGTTTATCTCACCACTGAACTTGAAAGCAGCAGTCATGTCTGCATGTGTTTTAGAGGCTCCCCTGGTGCTTATTCTGACCAGTGATCAGGTTAGACAAGTCCCCCTCTTCGGGGGTACACAGTAATATCGATATCCCCAAAGAGAGGGAGGTGGGGTGTTCACCCTCACGGGGTGGGGGTACTAGTTGAGAGATTAATTTGCAGCCCCAACTGCGCCGGTGCTGGGTTCACTGGCTCACTCAGTCCTATCTTGCCCACTAGTCTCTTGTTCTACAGCAAAGCATGTCTTTGATACTCAGAAGGAATCTGGAGGCGTTACAGGTTTCTTTTGTGCTTTGTGTGTGTGTGTGTGTGTGTGTGTGTGTGTGTGTGTGTGTGTGTGTGTGTGTGTGTGTGTGTGTGTGTGTGTGTGCAGCCTTT
>OMLM01015547.1:83849-101964 GCA_900302695.1 Helostoma temminkii | reverse complement strand
CCCCCACCTCTGGCCATACTGGGCCTCTGGTGAAATCTTCACCTGCTGATACTCCCATCCCCCACACCACTCCGCTTAGAGAAGAACAGTGGTAAGAACAGGAAATCTGAAAGCTGTTGTACATCCCCAGACCCAAGGGAGAGAAAAGGGAGGCTCTGTCAAGCAAAACTATAAAAACACAGTAATAAATACAAATGACTTAAAGGATATGTTGTTTCCTGGAAGAAACATCCTCAAGAATATTAGTGAATAAAACACTGTTTAGCAGCCATTGCTGCAGTAATTCTTCTGCAATCGGTTATGTAAGATTTAACTTTCTAGCTGTTGCTGACTTAAGAAAGACTGTTCCAATAGACAAAAGTACATGAAAGGCACTGCAGTGTAGACAGTGACATTATTTTCTGAATGTAGGAAAATAGTGTGATATTCTTGCAGTAATCCTGCTACACATACTAACAAGACAATCTCAAACTTGAGTGGCAAGTTAGCAGAAATCCCAGAAAACTAAACCAGTCCTGTGTCATAACCAGTTCGGTTTTCTGGAAAACAGGAGTGAATGTAAATAAATCTGAGCTGTTGACAGTGGCTGAGAGTAGAAGGGACAGGTGCCACAATGACACCAGCGACCTCCAGGGGATGTATGCATCCCATGCCGGTGTCCCCTTTCAAGATGGACACCAGAAGGGACAAACCAGTTGGTCAACTCAGGAGTGTGAGCACGGCAGCAAGTCCCTACGCTACAGCCAGGGAAACACCCATGCAGCACTTAGCGCGTATTGTTTGAAAATCTTTAAACATACAAGTGGATTTCTGTCCCTCCCTGACTATAATTCTTATAAGTCTTAAGTTGCATTTAAAAAAGTACTTCAAAACATCATGTGCTCTCTTAGGTCTTGTTTTCCCCATTTAAACATTATCAGCATCTTTTGAAAAGCATTTTTACTGTAGGACATGTTGGATACAATCTGCATTAGAATGCTTAAAATGTATTCCATATATAAAACTAAAAAAGAATCTATAAGCTTTTTATTTATTTGAGCAGGTATGCTCTGCTCCTGGCCAGGCTACCTCCTATTGGCTGAGAGTGAATGCAAAGTATAGTCTTGCTAATCCAACAGTTGTCTGGCTACGCTGAAAGTCACCTCTGAGTCCAGCCTGAGCACGCGTGTTAGGAATCCACAGGCTCTTTGCATACCAAGCGGCCGGATATCCTCTAGTTAAAGAGGGCCCTCTTAGCCAGGGCCATGTGTTGGTAGACTAGGGAGCGTGACAAAGGCTAGGGGTGTTTTTTTGGGTGGTGGAAGAGATGTACAGGCAGTGCTTAAAAGGCCTTTAGCGTGACATCAGCATCACTTTGAGCTGAGACAAAACAGCAAAACAAGAGCTGAATGTTAAGGTTCCATAGAAACCAATCTATTTTCCTGTGGAGCTTCAGAACTGTGCACTGCGCTGGCTAAAAGTGCAGTTGCTCCTGCTCTGAGCCCGCGGATCTGTGCATCTGTGAATGGCTTTTGTGTTGCTGCCGGGGCAGAACAAAGTGAGTTCAGGTTACTGCACTCCTCCCGTTATTGGCCCACATTGTCTCTAATTATTCCAGCAAACATTGACACAGCATGTGTGGTCTCACATTTATACGAGCCTCCCCCTTCCGCACCCATGCTTAACAGAGTGAGAGAAGACAAGAGAGAGAGAGAAAGAGAGCAGGAAAGAGCGAGAAAAAAGAAAATTATAAAAAGGACGACAGGGGAGCAATGTACTTGCATTCACTGTTTTGTACTCAATTATGATGCAATTATAAGACAAAACTACAAGATGTCCTGAAATGCTTTGTTTGTTGTCTTGTTCTCATGCCTACTGAATACTCAGGGGGTTTCCCCTCACCTTTCTCCCATGCCACCTTAACTCAGGAGAGAACAAAATGCACCATGCCAACTCAAGCTTTTAATACATGAGCAACAAAGACCAACCAGAAGGGTAGAATGCAAAACATCAGAGCTTTCTTGGATGCAGTGACCAAAAACATAAAAAGCCCTTCTCCACAACTTTAAAGCTCAATCCCACACTCTAATTTGAATTCTGAAGCTTTCCCCGTTGCCTGGGCAATTTTAACTCTAGCTTTTGCAAAACAATAATTATGACAAATGTATGCATCAGTAACTTACCAAATCCACTGTCCATGGGCTTAGCTTAAGGCAGTGCTGCAGAAAGGCCAATCCAAATATGCTGTGTGTGGTTGCCAGTAGGAAATGAGTTAGGCAAAAGGATGGTCTAGTGTCAAATCGAATCACAAACATTTAGATGATATAACTGGAATGATCATAACTGGTGAGTTTAGTTACTGTAAAATTACTCCTGGCCTCTTGAACAGTTTTCACCTCAGTGGAGAGTGAATCCATTACTGTAAAATTCACATGAAAGCCTTTCTGAGAAGATCCATTATAGATTTTACCTGGAACCCATTAGAGTGAAAACTGACTCATCTATCAGGAAGCGCATTTTCAGCTTCCTCGGAAAATGAAAATGTGCGATTAGTTACTGTGGGTTCTGATTTTTGAATTTTACACGTCACCTCTAAGATTTAATAAAACTATCATCTTTGGTCATGTCTGATTTGAACTATTGATATGCTGACGTTGCCACCAAGATTAACAGGCTTATTCTCATCCCACAGCGTGAAAATGGCAGTTCTGACTGCATCATTTGAAAGTCTTTCGCTTAGTATTTCACACCCCAACTGGAAAAGTCAGAACCCAGTTCTGTTTGTTATTTTATACCATCCTCCTGTCCCTTAACTGACTTTTCTGACTTTCTGTCTGATTTAGTTCTTAGTACAGAAGTTATTATAGTGGGTGACTTTAACATCCATGTAGAGTAACTGTAACAGTAACTGTCTCAGCACTGCTTTTACTTCATTTTTAGATTCAATTGGTTTAATCCAAAATGTAAACAAACCCACTCATTGTTTTAATCATGCCCTCGGTCTTGTTTTGACTTATGGCATTGGAATCAAACATTTAACTCTATTTTCCCAAAACCCTCTTTTATGTGACCATTTTTTAATAACATTTAATTTTACTATAAAATTACAGGTGCTATAATTTTACTTTACAGCACCTGGGAAGAAATTTCACTACAGTAGAAAAAGCTGTTAACAAATTGAGGGATATGATTTCATCATCTATTACTTCAGTACCATGCACCAACAAAGAGGACATCAGCTTTCTAAATTTTACTCATTACAAGTCGATCATCTAACCTGTATGCTGCAGCTTCACTGCGTACAGTACTTGATACTGTTGCCCCTCTGAAAAAGAAGTTAGTGAATCAGAAGAGGATGTCTCCATGGTATAATTCACAAATCAGTAGCTTAAAGCAGACATCGTGACAGCTGGAAAGGAGATGGCTTTCCACTAAATCTTTAAATTACCACTGAATCTTTATTAGTCTGGAAAGACAGCTTAATAATATATAAAAAAGCCCTTTGTAAGGCAAAATCTACATATTAGTTATCGTTAGAGGAAAATAAAAATAACCCTGGGTTTCTTTTCAGCACTGTAGCCAGGCTGACAAAGAGTCATAGCTCTGTTGAGACCAGTATTCCATTAACTCTCAGTAGCAGTGACGTCATGAATTTCTTTACTAATAAAATCTTCACCATTAGAGAAAAAAATTGATCAGATCATCCCTGCAGCTGTAGATCAATCTCACTCATTAACTCATCTAAACCATCAACCTGACCCCATCCCAACTAGACTGCTCAAAAAAGTGTTACCTTTAATCAGCATGTCCATGTTAGATCAACACATCTCTACTAACAGGTTATGTACCACATGCCTTTAAACTTGCTGTAGTTAAACCATTACTCAAAAAAAAACAAAAAAAACAAATCAAACCTTGACTCTGGGATTTTAGCCAATTATACACCAATATCCAATCTGCCCTTTATTTCTAAAATCCTTGAAAAAGTAGTTGCTAAGCAATTATGTGACCACCTGTTCAGGAATAACCTGTATGAAGAATTTTTGTCAGAGTACATCATAGCACAGAAACAGCTCTGGTGAAGGTCACTAACGATCTTCTATTAGCTTCAGACAACAGTTTTCTCTCTGTTCTTGTCTTGTTAGATCTCAGTGCTGCTTTTGACACTATAGATCACAACATTTTATTACACAGACTGGAGCATGTCATTGGGATTAAAGGAATATCTCTAAAATAAAAAGCATCCTGTCTCAAAGTGATGCTGAAAAACTAGTCCATGCATTTGTTACTTCTAGACTGGACTACTGTAATTCCCTCCTAGTAGGATGCCCCAAGAACTCCTTAAAAAGCCTCCAGCTGATCCAAAATGCTGCAGCCAGAGTTCCGACTGGAATTAGCAAGAGAGATCATATTTCTCCTACATTAGCTTCCCTCCATTGGCTCCCTGATAGAATTTAAAATCCTTCTCCTCGCCTGTACAGCACTTATAATCAAGCCCCTTTATATCTTAAAAACCTCATAGTACCATATCATCCCAGCAGAACACTTTACAAATGTAGAAAGACATAGAAACAGAGCCTTTAGCTATCAAGCTCCTCTCCTGTGAAACCAGCTCCCAGTTCAGGTTCAGGAAGCAGACAATGTCTCTACTTTTAAGACCAGGCTTAAAAATTTCCTTTTTGATAAAGCCTATAGTTAGAGCTGGTTTCAGGTGACTCTCAACCATCTCTTAGTTATGCTGCTATAGATTTAGACTTTCGGGGGGACCTCCCTCGACACACTGAGCTCCTCCTCCTTTCTCTATCCATGCTTGCTCATGGGGGATTTGTTGGTTTTCCTTATCATTTAGTTGTATTGTTGTATTGTAAGGTCTTAAACCTTACATTGAAAAGTGCCTTGAGATGACTTTTGTTGTGATTTGGCACTATATAAATAAACTTAAATTGAATCAGAATGCTGATGCAAGTTATCCCTTGGCACTGGCAGTGAGACGCGTGTTGTAACAAGACCATTCCAAGTACTAATATATGTTTTAACTAAGGCACAAAAACATCATGGTTAGGCTAACACTAGCTCAGTTATCTCTGTGCATAAAGTCAATGAAACTGTGATGTTTCCACCCTCTATTGAATGTTTTTGATTTGAGGTCTGACAGGCGGCTGCTGTTATTCCAATAGTGTCATGACACATGTGGAAAGTTGAAACACTGAAGCCAAAGGGTTAGTCTTCCAGCACAAAAACTGAAGTGTCATTTTGGGATGCCATAGGATGAGAATGTATTGGATTGAAAGATTCTTGAACCTTATCAGAAATGTTCATTGCAATCTTGTTGGCTCACTCTCCCTTATAGAGGGTCAACACTACAGAACTGCAGTAAAACACAAAGAATTTGCTGAAGATTAAACTTCATGTGTGGGTGGCACTATATATTTTCCTGCAATGTCCTTGTATTAACTTTGTGTTTGACAGTCTTCAACTGCTCAACCATGGTTGCTATGGATGCTTTTGATCATATCCACTTCACCATCCACTATAATAAAGCCAATCTAGACGTTTGTCTCCAATGTTTGGGCTAAACTTAAGAGGCTCCAGCTTTCTATTTACAATAAAAGCATGAGTTTGGTATCAAAAGTCTCATAATCAACAAAGCAACAAAGTGTATTTCCTAAAATGTTGAACTTCTCCTTTAACGGCGCTAATCTCAAGAATTTATTGGAGCTGTATTAATAGCATAAACAAATCTACCATATTCAAATTACAATCTTCCAGCATCTTCCAACCAACTGGTGAGACCACTATCCAAATCTCAGAGCCACATTCTCTGGGATGTGTTTACTTCGAAATGCATGCGGGATGTATGTCACCCCAGGGGTGACAATTTGACTTTGTCACATGCCACAGGCATGTCTTGTCACAAGCCTGTGGGTTGGAGACGAAATAGCAAAGGGCTGCATTGGCCCCATCTTTTTCTGTCATTCCCATCTTCTCCCACTCAATCTCTTCTCTGTCTCAAAACAGCATTGGGAGAAACTAGGTTGCTTGACACGTCCAAGGACATGGAAGTTATCATTAGTAAGCCAAGTGTGTATGGACAAACTGACCCTACATGGCTAAGGATAGAATAGTCCAATTCTTCTTGCTTTAAAAAAGAAAAAAAAAGAAAGTATAGCTTTTAAGGTGACATATGACAGAAAAGGACAAAGCCCAGAAATAAGAATAATGATATGCTCCATCAAGACATAAAACACATGCAAAATGCATTATTCCTCCCCATTTGCCTTAAATTAGTCGCCTATAATCTAAGTTAGAATAAATGTATGCAAACATTTTTCTTTGACATTTATGTCCTGACTGCAGCAAGCAGAGACAACGAGGGGTGAACAGATGGATAGCAAGGGGACATAAATGGACACAGCTGGCCAGGAGTAATTATTCTGACCTTTTAATATACACTTAGGTTCACACTGAGATAGAGAGGACAGGAAGGTGGCAGGTGGGTGATGTCGGAAGACTATTGCATTGCAGATACAATTTGTACGACAGAAAATGTCATAACCATTAGTTAACTGGCTGCAGTCTTTAGTAATATTGTGTAGATATTTGTTAATGACACTCTGCATTAAGAACATCTTCATACTGCTGAATTACTCGGGCAAGAAATGTGAGTGGGAATTAAACCACCTTTAATTAGATAAATATTAACGGATGTGAAAGTAACTGCCAATAGCAGACCCTACAGAATGTTGGTTGTACATTTGTGACAGAAATTAGTAGACAATGCTAATTAACATAATAATCACTCAATTGTGAATTATGCTTCTTTTTTGCTGTGAATCACTCTAAATCTAACCTTTTTTGTTTGGGACCAACAGTCCCACATCAATAAGTAACAAGCTATCTGAAGACATTTATATGACCTCAAGAGAATTAGTTTTTAGCATTTATTATTATTATTATTATGTCCCTTTTTTTTAACATTTTACAGATTGAACAACTGATGGAAAAACACAGTCAAAAGATAAATTAATAAAGAAGCTGTGGCATGAATTGTGTCTTGTCTTGGTCCATTTATGTACTATTAGCTGAATGGTCCTGTGATAGTCATGAATTGCTGTAGTCTGCATGCTGAAAACAAGGAGGTCTCTTCACAAGCAGCAGCAAAGACGTCCAAGTCTGACTTAGGATGCAGGATTTCAAAAACCTACCTCAGCATGAACGCCACATAAATAAAAGCGCAGCTGTTTATTACTAATTTAACATCAAACGGACACACAATCGCAAAACATGGGTGAAGAGAACTTCAATCAGAGGCATGCAAATAACCTTTGGCAAGTAAAAATCAACAACAGTGAATTATTGCTGTGTGCTCTCAACGAGTGAGATACTTTCCTGCAGCGTGTGCCTCTCAACTGTCATGGGAGCTGTCAATGAGTTATCAGCTTGATGATCATGGGGGCATTTTGAAAGGATCTGTGGTCACGCTTGGTTTAACACACATTACAAGGGAAGTACATGTACACACTCACACACACACACACACACAAGCCCTGTATAAACTTTACAAAGAACAGAGTCAACTCTGTTCCACCTGTTGTGTACTTTAGAAACGCCCAGTGGATTAATCTACCTGCTTAAATCAGATAAAAAATGTTTCTTGTTCCAAGTCCTCCATCAAAAACGTAAATAAAACTTTTTTTTTTTCCACCACGATCCTTACACTACTATATTGTTAGTAGGTGAACTAACACCTTCACTGTAAACTCTGTGGCTCCAACCAAGCATTCAAAGTATTTTTCTCACGGTGATTGTGCAAGGCAACACCTCTACTTTTATTTGTACGGGAGCAAATTTACCTCAGAGGTCTGCAATTACATCATCATTCAGTTTCGTAGCCCCTACATGAAGGCCGGCATTAGTCAGAGAGGTCTTTGAAGAGCCTGGTCCAACCCTCGCCCTCTCTCTTTCTCTCTCTTCCACTCTTCCCTCCTCCCCGCCACCGCCCCCTTCGGCAATGCCTTTGATGTTAGCGCGTGGGGCTGAGCCGAGCGCCGCGGCCTCCCAGGCCTCCCCGCCTTGCCTGATCCTATCTGCTCAGGCGGCACATTCATGTGGTTTACACCCGCAGCATGACTCCCAGCAGCTATTCACCCAGCCCTGTAGGCCCCTCCCTGTTCACGGTCCAGTCACTAGAGAGGGAGTCCACATAGTCTGAGCAACCGATGGGGGTTGAGGGGAAAGACACAAGAATTCTGGAGGCTTTATTAGAGCTATTAGCTGTACAGTTGAGGATATTTCGGTGAACTTGCTATTTTTGTAGGTTTTCCCATTAAAGTACAGACATATGCTTAGTTGCAATGTCCCTACTATCTTCTGTATATTCATGATACAGGGAGAACTGAAAAAAAAGACAAATTTTCATTTCAAAAATCTAGGGCACATCTTCAGTAACAGGAAGAGGAGGAGGTGGGAAGATATATTGACTGCGGAGCCCGAAGACACGTAGTGCTTTGCCAGACAAAAAGAATGTAGATATAAGATATAACCCAGCTTGTTCTCATCTGACCAAGCAAGCCCAATCCATCATACCTCTGGCCCCATTGTGTTACAACCAGGATCTTCCTCATTACAGGAACAACTACCTGCACATGCGCAGAGTCTCTAATCTAGTCCTGTGTGGAAGGGAGGGGCAGAGATGAACAAGATGGGGTCAGAGCTTCCACCTGAAACTGATTTTTCCCCATCTAGCACCCCTGTAATAACCTTTGCCACTGCTGCACAGGCATCCATTAAAGGAAACCTTAGGGTTGAAAGAAAAATGTTTCTGACAGTGGGGATATCAGAACACTATGTTAGGTGGAAAAAAAGTCAGAAATGGGTTCACTGAGCAAAACCAGAAACACTGAAACTGGAGCTGAAATCATATTACCACATGCAGGATTTTTATGAACATTATATACTGTATATACATATAAACATGACATGACGTATACAAGTCTAATAATTATGTAAACAACAAAAAAAAAAAAAACAAAGAAACAACTTTGTGTTCTTGAACATAAGTGAGTGGGTAAGACCTGTGAGAAAACCGTTCCTTTCATGAAAACAAATGAAAGTAGTAGGAGGACAGAACATACAAGCATCTAATGGGTAGGAGGAGACAGAGGCAGATGGGCTGCAGTGCTCAGACAGAAATGGACTCCCTGCACAGATACCTTCCTAGTCTATTGGCAAAAAAGTACAACAAAAGGGGAGGCTGGCATTGTGGCCTTCCACGGTTAGTCAGCACATTCCTGGCCAACAACAAAGCATGCCTCTGCCTGGATGAGCCATAGTGAGCATTGTCATTTCATAACCCTCGACCCCTTGGCCTTTGTCATGCAGACCCTCTATGTGAGTGGATAAAAATGTGGGCAGAGAGAATGGACTGGGCCTTTCAGCGCAATTTCATCAAACGCAAACAGACACATCAGGCTCTATTCAGTGTGAAAAGTGACAAGTGAAAAACCCCACTCTACGATTCAAAAATAGCCCAAGTGAAGGTAGGTGGTGTGAAAAACATTATTTCATCTGTGAAGGTGTGACAGTCTGTTATAGAGCTTTTTCGCCATAGAAAAAAATCACCGCCTCAGGGCAAAGCTGATTTAACATTTCCTCATAAGTCGAGTACAAAGCATGACAAATGCAAGAGATTCGTAGAAAATTAACTCAGACACATAGTCGATACTTGATCAGAAGGAGAGTAACATGGGGGAAAAGGGCTCCCAGGGGAGAGCCCTGGATTTTGGTGAGAAAGCAGCAGCAAACAACCGGCGATGACTGATAATCTCTCTTGGGGTGGAACATCAAAGATGAGATCAGCCACTCAACTCAGTGGAAACTAACATTGCTACTGGGGCCACCAGTACCAACATGCACTTGTTCCAAGTGAAGCTGTGCAGTGAGTGAGAATGAAAAGAAGAACCAAAGGCAGGAGGGAAAAAACAGGGGTTGCCGGTTTGTGAAGCAGGAAGGTAGCCACTGATTGATTGATATACACCAAAGCGGTCATTATTTTAGAAAATGCCAAAAAAGTAGAATCTTTAAATCCCTGTTATATCGTATATTACTGTTTTCAGGACTTTACATAAGTGTTGTGAAATCTGCTGACAAACTGACAGTGAACCATCACTGTTAAACAGAATTTCTTCTCAAATGTAAAGATGAGTATGTCACTGTAAATTCAAAACCTTTAAGCTGTAAGCCATAGTCTCAGAGGACCTTAAAATGCATTTCCTTTAATTAATTCACAATTCATAGGCTTAACAAGTAACTAAAACAAAGGATTGAATTCAATAATGAAAAAGCTTTAGCTAGATGTTTTTATACATTTTTGAAGCAATTTATGCTTTGTTAACTGCAGATTTAACATAAGAGATACTGCAACCAATAAAGATTGGCAATTATGGTCCACTGGGGACTGGGGACACTATGATTTACAGGGCGCCAGGGCACCCTGACACGCCAGAAGTGACAATTCATCAGTGCCTGGTGGTGAAGAAATAGTTGCAATCATCACTTGAAGTCACTGCCATGAGCTCCCACAGGACGCATGACAAATTTTGGCTGCATCAAAAAGAGCAGACTGCTGGTGGGGGTGAGAGAGTGAGTGTGTGTGTGTGTGTGTGTGTGTGTGTGTGTGTGGGAGGGGGTGTTAAGCAAGAGAAAGAGAAAAACAGTTTAGTCTGTTCTATTCCGAAGAGGGGAGAAACGCAGCCTCAAATTACTTTGGCTGGGACATGAAAGTGAAACAGTGTAGTGGTTAAGAGACGATAGCACTTAAAATACAGCTGCGACCGCCAAGCCAATAAATGGAAAAAAGTACGGAGGAGCACTTTTAACCTTTTAAACCAGCATTTGCGTACTGCTACTGTTGCTTTGGCGCTGGGAGTGGCCGGGTCCCTGGCACCTCCCGTCTGGGACCGGCCCATTATGGCCTCTTGGGGTTTCCAGCCTGTGGTGAGAAAGCGCGCTGGATGCCTTAAACCACTAAAGCTCTCATTATAGTCTAAATGCAGCGCGACACAACTCCTGCCAGCTCCAAGGTAGGAGCTCCAGTATTTAAGCTCATCGTTGTCTTAGCTCAAAACCACCACTTTCCCCCAGCACATCCAGTCAGAAGAAAACCGCCACTTTCAAAGAACGACATTATGAAGTCTCCCAGCTATAGTTATTAGCTCTGCATGTGCGTCGAAACAAAGTTCAAGGGTGAAACAGCTCATGAGTGCAGGGGAAACTACATCCTCTTCTTCCTGACGCTGGATTCACGGGATGCTCTGCGTGCCTTCAGACAGGATGTAGGCAAAAGCCACATTATTCCTTCTGGTTCTGGCCGATGACACTATGAGTTCCATCTGGTCCTCTCAGTGCCCCTGCCACGTCCCTGCCTCAACTCCTCGCTCACATGCTGACGGCACAGGCCCGCTGGAAATCAAAGGCAGATGTGCACTCATGCACAGCATCGCGGCACATCTCGCTACAGGAAAGACAATTTGGCAACTGAGAGACAATAGAGAATGATGAGGAGCAGATGGCATTTCCCTTCACAGCAAATAGGTTCTAATCAACAATGACGTGAATGTAAAAAAACACGACGAGCGGTGCCGATGAGCTTCCCGCACAGCAAGGCCGTTCCTGAAATTAGATTATCAGTACATCTAGAAGCAGAGCGCTTTCCGTTTGTAAGTACCAGCTGGCTTTGTCAACCCATGCCAACAAAGGTGTCTGTGTTCACACCTGGTTTACTCAGTCAGGTCGCGACTGCAGCCATGCACTTTATTAAAAGCCATTTTATTTTACCAGGGCATTTTCATTCTTGTAGGTTAATGAGGAAGTATTGAAATGTGGGGCAGAAGGTAAATACCATTAACTACCTGGCAGGATTGACAACCTGCTGTCATCTAGCTTCCAACAAGCTGAGTTAAGAGCCACTGGTTTGAAATTATCAGGAGGAAATATGTTGATACACATGGTTGCATTTCATGACAGAATGATTTAATGAGACTGATTATTTTAAGGAGTCCAACTAACAACAGCAATCAGGGAAATGGTTTAGGAAGTGTTTGGCACTGTGGTTAGAGCCGCATCGTCATGGTTCCCCCCTCAGAGCAAAGTGAGAAGCAAATTACCTTTATTTATTATTCTTGGACTTTTTGCACTTTTCAGCCAGAACTGAGCAGTTGTAAGCTTTAGGGAATTAGCAAAGGCGAGTTGGGAGTATGTGAGAGGTGATCATAGTAGGGTCTTTTCTCAGGAACACTGCCAAGCCCCCCCCTTTCCCCTGTATTTGAACCCATACCTGCTGAGGTCTGACCACCGCTGTACACACAAGGTATGCAGAGGAGAAGGCTAGAAGGCCAAATAAACCTCAGGCAAACCAAATCAAGCACCCTATTCACTCCAAAACCTTGAAGATAAAGTTGCAACGGTCGCAGAGGTCACCGCGGACAACTAAATGCTCAAAAACCTAAATATTTGTGTTCAACGTAATTCCAGTGTAACACTATATCCGTTACAATACCGCAGCAAATTCCCAACATGTTCCTGCAATGTTATTTCACAAGTATAGAATTGGCAAGTGGGGAATCGGATACCAGTTTAAAATTATACTCTTCAGGTTGTATGGTTGTCATTTGTTGTCACTTTCAACTTTCACAAATCTAGAATATATGCTGTAAGAAATTCAAGACAGTGCGCCGTGCTGGACAAACTGCCCCTCATTATAGCCTGACAAAATCTAAACCTCTAAGTGGTCAGAGGCTATGTTAGCAAAGAAAGCAAACCTAAATAGATGTGGTTTTCGATGTAAAGCTGAGGTCCGACATTTCTGTGTGGTTACTGAGTGGCGCCAAATGGCCATCACTGTGTATAAACAGGGGCCATTTTTGTGCTGAGTATCCCCTCCTTTGATCCCCACGTATCACGTTTCTTCCACAGTGAGAGGCTGCGTTTTATAGGAAAACAAAGATGCAGACGAGCTCTGAAAAGATGCTGCTGTGCAGGTGATGCAGGCATTGCTGCGGCGCGGCAATGGACGGGGGCTACTCGCTGTGTAATGTTAGCATCAGCACAAATGAACAGAAATCCCACAGTGCAAATGCCTGGCTGTCTTAACTCATTGCATCTGACAGTTAATCGCAGAGCGGAGCGGCTGCAGAACAGCACAGCTGAGGTTTCTCGCGGTGCAGCCCACCAGCACACACTTGATGCAACATGGTGAACTTGATTAAACTCAAATGTGTATTTGCAGCATTTAAAACAACCCTGCCCCTCAATTCTCCCTCTCCACAGGCTGCATTGCAACCTGTCCTCCCCCCCTGCAGACCAGTGACCTCACAGAGCTCAGTCTCAGGCCAAAGACTCAGCAGCTACTGACATTCATAAAAAGATGAAAACAAAAATGGAACCATCATTTCATTTAATGCCATTTAGTCAGTGACGTGGGTCTGAGCTCCGAAGAAAATCAACAGCAAACATGTTCTCAATTAACACCACGTTACAGATACAGTTTAAGTACAAATATAACAATTCAATTCAAAAGTACCATAAACTCTATCGCAGCTACGGGAGAAACTTCAAACACAGGCTGCGTTACTGATGAGGAAATAAAACATTCACGATTTAATCTCTGGCACATGACAAAGTCTTTTTCTGCCTTATTAGCAGCGACCAAATAGATTACGGAAGAATTAGAAAACTTCAAATAAACACTTGGAGCTGAAGAAAGGCTTCACATTTCAGTGACTTCTACTCGAAGTTGGATGGTTGATCCAAGCATAACCAGCTGCAGCCAAGTGCACTTGTCATGTTGTGGCCAGGAAATAAGAAGAAAAGATGGGACATGGAAGCGTCTTTCACGCTGAGTTCTCACTCCAATCATTTTTTTTAAACATTCATTTTTAAACTGTTACAATAGTAACAAGTAAGTCCAAACCAAAAACATGCGACTTCAAAGACAGTGTTGATGACGGCTACATGGTAACAAGCTACAAGCGGCGGGACGTGTGGGCTCGTTTACACGCTGGTACGGTCAATAAAAACAAACATAATCCTCCATTAAAACAAACTTTTCGGATGTAAAAGTATGTATTTGACCAAAACTCACCACCGAAGCGGATAAACTGCCAAAGCTAAACACAAATAGCAGCCTGTAGCTTTGTTTCTGCTTGTGAAATGCGTGAAGCTTCCTCGCTACAAAAGTTTACTAACTTTTCTTTTTCTTTTTTTTTTTTAGGGAAGCGGTGGAGGTTTCGTAACTTTTTTTTTTTTTAGGGAACAAAACTGCTCCCGGTAGCGTGTGTGTCAAGACATGAGGTTCAATTAACCGTGAGCAGCGAACAAGCGAGCTCCAGACATCAACAAAATAACCTGCAAGAGCATGTTCTCCCTGTGAATGAATTCCACAAGATAGGAGCCATCTTGTGACCGCATATGCTTGCAAGCTTAGTACCATCCTCACACTGCCTGCACACACACACTCTCACACTCACACACACACACGCCGTGTTCAACTCTTGTAAACCCCACCAGCTCCCGTGGAGAAAAAACTTTTAAGGAGGGCAGCTTGGTGAATTTACACCCTCCGTCCCGGTAGCGCGGCTCGGGACCGCTGTTTGCCATTCCCACCGTAAGAAAAGAGAAAAAAAAGGACACTTTGCACGTACTTGAACGATCTCCCCCTCCGCGCTGATAGTGGCTCCTGCTTTGGAGAACCGTCCTTGCAAGCCAGTCGTGTAAGTAGTATAATCTCCATTGGGACTGGACTCGAACAGAACCACTTCCACAAAGGCAGTATCCTTGGCGAAGACGGTACCAAGAGAAGCAGCGACCACCAAGATCACCAGGACCACCGAGTCGGGTACACGATCTGAGCTTCTCCTTGGTAAAATCATCATCTTGCCGGCTGGATCTGCGCCGATCGGGACATAATTTCACACGGATTAATTGATCGGGTGAAGGTAATTGAAATCCGGTCTGTGTGCGCTCTGGGCGATGCGAGTTAAGAGTCAAAAATTGTGCAATAAAAGCTCAGTCTGGGCTGAAGCGTGTTTATTTCACCACTGCAAGCCTTGTCAATTACACTGCCTGCAAACGCTCCCTCTCCCTCTTTCTCCCTCCCTCTCTCTCTCGCTCTCCCTCTTTCTTTCTCACCCCCCTCCTCCTCCTCCTCTACAAAGCGGATCTCTTTTGATCTGCAAACACGTGATTTTTTTTTTTTTTTTTTTTTAGTTTTTTTTTCTCTCTCCCAAAAGGGTTATATCCCCACCCACCAATCTTTCTGACCCTCTCCTTTACACTCCCCACTATGAAGTGCCAGCACTCAGTTAAGGAGGCACAGCGGGCCTGGCCGCTCAGCGCAGAGGAGACTTATTGTGTGAAAATCTGTAGTTAAGCGTTTGAGTTCGGTCGGGTCCAGTTTTAATGAGTTGAATATGAGGCAGAGGTTACTTCCAGCCATTGATTTAACCCCGTGCTGCCTGGTGCCGCTTTTTCCTCACTTTAATGCGCGTTTAAGCTGCTGTGCCACCTTAAAACAAACACTACCCTCTTCAGATCTCTTCATGTTTTAACTGGGCTAATTTTTCAGTCTGATTGAGAGCCACTCACCTACAGGTGACAACCTAGTTGACAGTTTTCACCATATATATCATATTTGATGAAAACTGTACTACACATCTTTGTTTTTGCACTTTGTTCCAACTCAAAACAGCAACTTTGATCAAAGTTCCAGTGGGAAAATCAGTTTGTGTTTTCAAGTTATTCCTTCAGCCCATAGACGGATTAATACCAAATGGGTTTAGGGGTCCCCTAGGCTAGATCCTCTGTATGAAGTGAGTGTTTTAAAGTCACAGTGCTCCCTTAAAAGACACAAAATGACCACAAGTGATCTCACAGAGACCAAAAAGACATCAAAAATGACCACAAACAATTGAAAAATGGCCAAGAAGAGACCAAAAGAAGTCACAGAAGATGCCAAAGGGGAACAAATGACCAAAATGAGATAAACAATCGTTAAGACACAAAATGACAAAACAACCAAAAATAGACACATAAAGACTGTGAACAATGTGATGGCCTGAAGTTATTTAAGGGATGGGGATCCTTTTTAACCATCTGCACCCAGGCACCGTTTGCTTCATCAGTCTATCTGCTAAACGCTTTTTCATCATCCTCATTTCTCTACAAAGACGCTACTTAGTCTAAAGTTGTTGTATTACTTGTACACATATAATTATGCAGTATAAACAGATGAATCTCCAGTTAACTATTGTCTTTGATCTTCACAGCAGTTTTCCCAACAAGCCACTCACACATCACTTCAGGCATTTCACAAACCTCTAAATGTTTAAATGTAATTTGAGATAATTTTCTATACGCAGAAAGTCAAATTAGTGGTTGAATGGAAACGTCATAACTGTGAGTAAGTTAATGATTCAGAAGGAGTCGTCGTGTATTTATTGATAAACATACGTTTCGTCATCTACTCTTAAAAATGTTCAGGCATATTCTGGATTTCTGGTTTAAACAAACTGCTGCTTTTATTTACTGCAGAAAAGCGCATTTACTTTCCAGTCACACTCTATTCAGAATAAAATGTCTGTTGTGAAACTTCCATGCAGACCAATTCCCGGAGAACATCTTCTGCTTGGTGCCTTTTGTTTTAGAGTGAAACGGTTCATTATGTGTCTGCAAAGTAAGTACACTGTGTCTTCAAGCGACTGAAAGAGCAGATAAACACCATCTTTTCATTCCTGCAAGAGAAGATGATTTGAATCATTGTGCAACTTGAACCATTCATGAAACTGTACCATGCAAGTGATGATTTACACACAGTATGATCATTAATTGACCTGCATTATAGATACAACAATGCATATACAGACGCACTAGTCTATGTTTAAAGCAGGTAAGAATGAAAAGAGACATTTTTTCAAAATAGTAGAACAAAACAATTAATTAATTTGGTATGTATGATGATACAACATATCATTTTGCCAAACTGGCCTCTTAAATACACAGTAAATACATAGTAAATACACCAGTGTTTTAAAGGCAACTAAGGGTCTGGAAACTGATGGATGTTCAAAAAAAAAGATCAGAAAACATGGTCTCATCTTGCTGTCAGCTGTGTGGCAGTGTGATTATGAAAACCAACTGTGAGGACTTTTTAGGTCAAGAATGCTGCCGCCTTTGGAAGAAAGCGTGATGGTCAACATGTGTTTGGACTAAAAAAAAAAAAAAAAACATAAAAAAGGGTGGAAAACAATTCAAAGCAGAATCTTAAGAAGTCCTTCAGCATGACAATCATTTACAGATCACATTGGACGTCACTCTGTTTTATGAATCCTGATCTACACCACATGTCCCATATCTATATAGAGACACTTAACAGATTTTCTGCATCTATGATAAAATCCATAAATGATGGGTCTTCAAAAGAACGATGTCTGCAGGATTAATGATGAAATGAAAGCAGATTTCCTTGATCAGATTACCAATGGACCACAAAATGCATTAGGACAACACCTTACAGTGATCTAATTACATGCAGGTATTGTTCCTCTTTTACTGCAAGCCTGCCCTCTGCTGGCTGCTATGAGTTTTCAATCATTCAAGAGAGACTTGCAAAGCTGCACTGTTGGTTTTGCAGTTTTCTTTACCTTCTCTGAATTAGGTCTTCATGTGGTTTACAGAAAGGGACTACTTGTGAACCGTTGAAGAATATTCCTTATTTTCCCACTTCTTCAGCAGCAGCTGTGGATACTCTCCTCACATTCAAGTCTCTCTACACCAGTGTCTAAATTCAGGCCACCTTGAGAAGAATCAGCTGTCTGCTTGTTTAGGCTGAGAGAGTTCTGAGGATGAGAAGGACTTTAATGCCTTAAAACTGGCTTGTGCATTACTGACCCAGCATTACTAATCCAACTGTGGGTTTTTCTGCTGCTAGTTCAGTTCAAATTCATTGTCTAATTTAGGATGTTTAATGTGTTATATCAAAGCTGTGTAACTCTTGATACTTTTTCATTACTTACTCTCTAATGTAACAATTAATGTAATAGTTAATTATGCAAAATTTAATCAACTTTTCAGAAAAAAGCAT
>OMLM01015547.1:72709-83829 GCA_900302695.1 Helostoma temminkii | reverse complement strand
AATTTTGATAGTTAATCAAATGTGTTAAGTGAAAATCCAAAACATTTCTTAGTCCAACACTTGTGAGGATATGCTGCTTTTCCTTAGGCTGTGTCACAGTAAACAGTGATTTTTTTATATACAATTACACCATTAATTAAAACATAATCACCAAAATTATCAATAAGGAAAACAATGACTAGTTGCATCCCCGAACTAAGAACAGTAGTAATTCAATAATAGTAAATTATTGCCCAGCTTACCCAATTTTACCCAGTACAGTCATTAATTTTTAGTTTCATCAGTGTTAAGTGCTGAGATATAAAGCATAAGACCTACTTTATGAGAACTATGTGTTTCTAAGGGAAAACAATCTGTGTTTGTATGAAACGCTAACTATAACTTTTATTTATGCAAATTTTCCACCAATTATCTTTAATGCTTTATTATGTTTCTCTTGCTGCGCTACTTCTACTTCATTATCATGTAACTCCAGTGATACCGTTGTTTCCGTAACCCTGCTTCAAATCTTCATTCATTCTAAAAAAAAAAAAAGATTTTGACCTTAGTTGACTTGCCTGCACAAATAAATATGAAACACTAGTTCACGGTTGTCTAATAATAACCAAAGGGAACATCTGAATGTGTTTGAGGAGTCATTCAGCAAAGCACTGTGTGTACCAACAGGGCTCCCATCCTCCGTGAATTGTCCCTTTGTTGGCATGGTGCTGACGCTATGTTTTAATGAAGAAAGGAGATGATGAGGAGGAGGAGCATTTACATTCATGGCTCCCCGAAGAGCGCATCAGTGCAGCATATTATTACATAAAGCAATTAGGGGGCCCATAGCCATCAGATTGTGGGAGATGCATTCCCCATGATGACACAGTAGGGTAATGACTATTGACTCCAGCCGGCTGTTATGTTGCATGTTTGCAATGATGTCACTGCACAAATCCCAGTGGGAAAGTCTCATGAAATGTTCTGCAATGAATTATAAGAGGACAGTGGGGAAAAAACACCAGCACTGAGGGAGGGATGGTGCAGAGTCCTTTACAGAGCATTATACCCGGGTGGTAAGTTTCAAATGCGCTCTGACAATGGTTTGGTGATTTTTCTACACTCTATATATGATTTAAGTTCACTAAGCTTGCATCTCAACATCAGAGGAAGTGATACAATTTTTATTTACCATTTACCTATAGCTGCCACTTGTAGCCACAGTAGGTACTGTTCAGAGATATGTTAGTATCTTACGTACACTTAAAGTGGGACTGTAACCTTTGAGAGCTGAAATACTATGCTGTTCATCTTATCAATAAAGTGTATAAATAAAATTGTAAACAATAAGATGCTTTTTCTATTTAACTTTCAGAAGTTTTGCTATAGCCATACTCAATTTAGTAGGCATTAGCAAACTGTAACTTTTCCATACTTGCTACTGTTACTGCAGCATGAAACACTACGCCATTGTTTTCATTCACTGCCATAGTGGACATTGTACATTGAAAGTTACAAGCTTGTTTTTAAAACCTTCAGGAAAAAAGACTAAAAATGTAAAAAAAGTGAACAAATGGGAAGGAATTCAAATAACACCTGATCATTTATGATTTTAATGATCCTTACCACATCTGAGCTCACAGTTACATGCTGATGGAGACCATTACATGCATTTTCAAGTTGTATAAAAATAAACCTTGAGCTGCTTTTTAAAAATCACAATCATAAACATACCATACCCAAAACAGAAACATGTGTATTTCTCTTCTAAATAACTTAAAATAAGTTAATTAAACTGTACGTAACTTTATCTGACCAAGGTTTTAGTCAGACAATTATAATTACAGTATCGACTTTACAGTGGATGATAGCATCAATCACCTACTTTTAAAAAGTGTTCTCCAATTTTCAAACAGCTCATAACTAAGTTACAGTCTTTGAAGTCCTAACTATTCAGGGGCTGGGTCCTTTTCTGGTCGTGCCACCCCCCTCGGATCTAGCTCGAGGGTTAAAGTCAACTTTGAAGTGCAGACTATACCAGAGGGAGGTATTTCAATAGCACCCTAGTTTAGTTGAGGGGTTAAGTTGCAGCCGTAAGGGGAAGGGAGAAAATAAGAGAGGAAAAGTAGTGAGGGAGAGAAAGAGAGGAGGGCTGCAGGCTTTTGAAATGAGGCACCTGTATGTTTGAGACTTGCAAGAACAGGTATGTTCCCAGGGGTTAGGGGCTTTGGAGAATTCAAAGTCATATCAGTCAACTCCAACGTTCATAATCTGTTGTGAGAAGTGAGGAGGATAGGGGGGATATGATGTTGATACACTCACACAGGCGTGAACATGTTCTCAAAGGACTGGATGGATGGATGGAATCTGTACTCTCTCTCTCTCTCTCACAGACACACACACACATACACACACACACACACACACACACACACACACACACACACACACACACACGCACACACGCACATACAAATAGCAAGACAAAAAGAAAACAGGGTTTAAATAAATGGCTAAATTTGCTTCCATTAGTGAAAAAAAAACCTGTAGACAAAAAGCGTTAAAAATTTCTGTACTATTTAATAACACTAACAATATTTAGGTCATCTTTATTCCCACAAAAAAAAGAATACATATGAGACTGAGAAAAGCAGCTAGTAACTGATGTCCTTGTCAGTGATAAAAGAATAAAACAGTGAATGCCTGGTGGCAGGAAAGTGGATGAGGAAACCACTGGAAATGGGAGATAGATTACAATCCCTTCCAACAGCCTGTGTGTGTATGTGTGTATACGCACAACAGCAAGGCCGTCTTGTTTTTGTAACTTCCTCCACTTTACAAATTTAACAAAATCAGTTAAAGCTGCACTGAGCCAGATTTCTACCTAGATATTCACTTGTATTATGAGCATTAAGAGTCTGTGTCTACAGTAAGGAGCCGGAAATACAAATGTATCAGACGTTTCACCTCACTTGAGGGTTAGAAAGCTGCTCAAAGTCAAGAAGGACTAATTAGATTTTCAGACAAGTCAGATGAGAACACTGATACCACTCTCATATCTCAAATAATCCAAACTAAAACCAGAACTTGTTAGATCTTTTGTACAGTCTAAACAAACATGGTATAACATGTTAATTACTGAGCTGTAGAGGTGCTAACAGATGGGTTTTGTTTGAACACAACCAGTCTAGCTGCTTTCTGCTTTCTGCTAAGATAAGTTAACTGGCTCTTGGCTGTAGTTAATCAGTGAACATGTATAAGAATTTCATTGAGGTGAAAAAAACATTTATTACAATGTTAAACTGCCCTCTTTAAGCTGCAAAATCCATATTTTTTGAATAGATATCATCTGATCCGATCATCTTCAGAAAAAGTTGCTCATTTACACTGCCAGTCTCTGCATTTGGCCATGTGGTAAATGCTCCACTAGGTTCACCTGCAAGTCGCTCACTTGGTCTTCGTGCTGTTTTGTGCTGAGCAGTGCTTGAACTTTTTAGTTTTACAGTTTTTACAGCTGCTTGCTGTGGCTGTAAACGATGCTATGTAAGCAGTCGGCAGCTGAAACTGACTATAAAGATCTTTAAGATGAGGAGAGCTGCAGGTTCAGGAGATAAATCTCTGTAACATTGTCATCGTTAGTATAAATATAGTGATTACAGCTACATATAGTTTTAGTTTGTCAACCATGTTATTAGTGTTCATAACGCTAAAGAACCCACTCTAAGCTATCCTGCTAAAATTGGCAAGAAAATTGGCAACAAACAATATGTTTTTTTGGGAGCTGGTTGAAAGCAAAACAGACTTTACCTGATATTGTCAGGTGAAAAACAAGGAACATAACCATAAATTATATAATAATATGTCAGCACAAGAGACAAGTGCAGTTTAAGGTATTTATTCAAGTGTCCATCACAACCAGTCACAATTTACTCATTTGTAAACACAATTACTTGACAACATTTTACAGCTGTCACAAACTGAGCAATCACACTCTCTATACACACAATAAACTTTGCTTCTATTATTTAAGATAAGTTCTATTTAAGATAAATTCTAAGTCCCCCTGTGACTTGCAAAGAGTGATTTTGACCAATTACCACACCTATTGTATATAGATGACTCCACACCATGGGATCTCCCTTTGCTGGAGGACTACCATGACTACCACACAAGGTAAGGTGATAAAACACAATCTAAATATCATATTTTGACTCATTATTAATGTTAAATAAAATATGTTTTATGAAATGTGTATTCATTTAACTTTAGGAGTTAACATGGTCAAATGAAAGGGTCTAAATTTAGGCAACATGCAGGGCTATGATACATGTGACTAGGCATCCACACAGTGTCTGCATCCATCCATTTTCTATACTGCTTAGTCCGGTCACGGGTGTGCTGGAGCCTTTCCCAGCTGTCATGGGGCGGGAGGCAGGGTACACCCTGGACGGGTCGCCAGTCTATCGCAGAGCCACATATAGACGAACAACCATTCACACTCTCACTTACACCTACTGGCAATTTAGAGTCCCCAGTTAACTTAACTGCATGTCTTTGGACTGTGGGAGGAAGCCGGAGTGCCTGAAGAGAAACCACGCAAACACGGAGAGAACATGCAAACTCCACACAGAAAGACCCTGGCCAACCCCTAATTAGTATTATTCATAAATAATACCCTTTCATAACTAATATTTTCTACTCTGTTATATTAAATGACTCTATAAAGTGTATAGTGTTTTACTTATTTTGAATTTACTAGCACTATTACTACTACCTAATAATATTCATATAATACTACTGTATTGGTTTATTTATTATAATTTTGCCCGTTTTGTCCTATACGTGCAATTAACCGACATCACCCTAGAGTTAAACTTACAATCTAAGCCCAGCAGGTTTTATCTCTCACTCACATCTCAGCCAAATTGCACCAAATGATCCACTTTTCATCGCTGTCTAATCTTTATGCATCTCCTGTGTCACCTCCACTGTATCACTCCTCCCTCTTTCCTCTCACTGACTCTTCATCACTCTCTCTGATGGTTTGACATATTCCCAAACCTCACATTTGATTCCTCCTTTCTCGCATCCAACTGCACAAACAAACTTCACCCTGGGGAGAAAAACAATGCGTCACTGCACCAAAACCCAAACATCTAAATCCCCCAATGAAAAGCTGGTTTGCACATCTTTCAAAGCAGGAATATTGGGTTTGCGTGAGAGGACATGCTGACATAGTGCCACACTTTGCCACATGTGCCACCAAGTGGTTGGGTGGCAGATGTAAGGATGGGGGTTGGAGTGAGGGACGACTGGAAAACCGGTTGGGGAGAGAAATGCGGTTCACCATGACTGAAAACAGATCATCTTTCCTCCTGGGTCTCTTTGATGTCTGTGAGACGTATTTTGTTTTCTGCTGATTTTGTGGTAAAGGGTGCACACGTACATGCTCACAGACTCACACACACGTACACTCCAGTGTAGGACCTAGTTGAAGGAGACATCAAAGGAATTTGTTCAAACTAGTACACAAATTGAATTTCTTTAGAGAATCACATCTACGCATGACTGAAGAATTATTGTTCAAAATTCATTACAACTTAATTTGATTTTCAACTCAGATGTGGGACAAACGTTTGAAGTACTGTAAGTTGTCTTTTTGTCCTTACAGGAACTTCATCCTTGAACTTGGAAACAGCAACTGACAAACTAATCTAACTCGATTCTGTAACTGTCATGGAAATTTTGGTTATGTTACATGTTCCTCCTCAGCAGATAGACTTCACCTAGTTGGTGCTGCATGTGGTGGTGAGATAATTTTGTCAGCAACATCAGTTTATGATACTGTATCATTAAAAATAGCCCAAAAAATTTAAGACAGTACAAAAAATTTGCACACAGTTAGCAACTAAACACATACAATAAACCATTAGTGCCTCTAGATACAGTATTTCCCTCAAGAGTTGGTGAAAACCAAAACCAGAGCTAAACAAAGTGAATACCAGACTTATATTTGTCACAGGGACAAAAAACATGAAAGCCAATGTTCATACATGCTATTTTGTGAAGGTTGTTAACATTTTAAACTGTTCTTTAATTTTAGTATGACATAGGAAGTTTATTGTGGAAATCCTTGACAAATAAACAGCAGCAGAATGATATAAACTGCTCAACAACAAGGTGGATTGAGATGTTGTTTTGTGTGTGTAATGTGCAGTTACAAACACCAGGGAGCAGTAGAACATTTCTGCAGAGGCAAGTCACACAACACTTGAACCAATGATAGGTAAGGAAAATGTTAATTTGATCCCTTACAGTGCACGTTGTAGCATGTGTGCACCAAGCATATCTGAATTTCACAATGCTGCAAAGAGGAAGTGACAGTCAGGAAGAAAGTTAGCAGAGTTTCATCATTGTGGGTTTCTCCTGCCTCCATGTTGCATCAGATCAACATTGCATCATAGTAGAGCCAGTCACACAGCATGCTGCAGTCTAAATGCACAGATATAATCATTTTCTGTATTTTTGTTGATTTGTAATCTCCTTCATCTGGTACAGCATATAGTCAGAGAATGTGATCTAATCTTTGGCAACTTCAAAAATATCAACAGACACAAATTTCTGAGCTGATAAAACCCAAACAGTAACAATCTTGACATCAGCATGTCTGAAGTTTGTCAGTTTGCTAAAGACCGAGTTGAAACTCAACAACAGGGGGGAGACATGTTGTAGAGACAAGTAAGAGAAACACATAGAACACATACGGCAAAAAACTAAACTGTGTATCAACTAGAAAATATCATCCTAACAGTGAAGTGCTGTTGGATGGAGCATCATGATTAGCAACTGACCTGCTGCCTCTGGACCATCTGCCATCGTGGAGCTGAGTTTGAATCTAACGTTTGTTACAGGATAAGATGAGAGTGGCTATCCACAAATACTGAAGTAAATTTACTGTAAATGGCTTCAGAGACACAAAATCCACCTTTTGGAGTGGCACAGTCAAAGACCAGACCTCTTCCCAACAGGGAGCTGCAACTGTATTATTTGTTTCACTTCTTTAGGGCAACTCAACTCGGCAGTTAAAGCGATTTGAGATTTTTCACATTGTACAGTTGGCAGATGTGTCAGTCACTTGTCACGTGAATACAGACTGGGCTTGTGCATGTGCTTTGTTGCGTTTAGAAAAATTTCAAACACAAATACACTCAATCTCTAACTGACTATCACTGCAAAAATAGTTTCATTTTGATCTTACAGATAACAACAGATGATGGCACTGCAAAAACCACACACTGAATATTAAGATGATCATCTGTGAAAACCAACCAACAGCTCCAACAGGTTCTTATGAGGCTGCTGCACGATCTTGACCTTTTGTTTTTGAACACTACAGCGTTGTTGCTGGTAAGTCATGTTGCTGTTGTTGTTGTTGTTGTTAGTCTGCCAGTACAGTGAGAGCCCATCGAACAAAACAAGCGCTATGTCAGCTCTCTGTACTAACAAAGCACAGCTTATCTGGGCAGACAAAGTGCTTGCAGAGACGCTAAGACAATTACAGACAGGACGGACAACAAGCACTGTTCCACTGGATGAATTTAGGTCAGTTTATATTGGAAAATGTATCTGGAGTGAGTGCTTTGTCTCCTGTGATGTCTCTTAATTACTGGAAGATTTGTGATTTGGCACAGAAACTGTATAATAGATGGATTAATTAAAAATTTGTGAGGCATCAAGAGGATTTCTTTGATCTATGAGCTGCACCGCTGAAAACCGTTGGTGCCTCTGTTTTACTACAGATGTATATGCAAAGAAGTGAACATTTTATCTATAGATTGGCTGGCACAAACGTACATGTGCACACACACATACACACACTCAGATAAAAAGCCAACTGACTGTAGAGGATCTGGAGTAGAGGTGTCAGAACTGAGTGAATTACTGAATGAGTTGCTGTAGCAGTATGTTTCAGTGTTAAAAAGAAAGGATGCTGAAGCTAGCGCACAGTGATGATGAGAGTTTCATACATACACAACTCAAAGATGATAACTGCAAATTATAACGTATAAGAACGAAGTAGAGAAAAAGCACACAAATTAAATTTTAGCAAAACTGTGTGGAAAAAGTGACAGAGCAGCAGTTAGCAGTCAGGGGGGGTAGGGAAGGCTCCAGTCCAAACAAACACCTCAGTGTATTATGGTTTGGTAGTGAGGTGTGTCGTGAGGAGGAGTTAGGCCTATAGGCAAACACACCGACCCGCCGCCCCCTGCAGCTGGCTGCTGTCCCAGGGTGTGACCCTGCTCACCCCCATTGTCCAGCTCAGCTATCCCCTATTACACTACCGTTTACACCAGTGCCCACCCCAGTAAGCACACACGGGTGTTACTGTCTACCCTGCATGCCATGCCTTCACTGTAGAAACCAGTCCTTTCCCAGAAAACAAATGATTGTAGGTTGACACCAGCCTCTAATTAAACATGTACTGCTATTTTGGCCTTAATTAAATTATGAGTGTAGAAGCTGAGACTGTAATCTAATAATATTGCTTTTAATCAAAGTTTTAATTAAGAGAGAATGCTGTGGTGTGCAGTGTAGTATATGACTGATGGTATTTATAGTTAAAACTGCCAAAGGCCAATATTTTATTCCAATATACAAATGTCTTCAAGCCAAGAATTTCTGACTGTCAGGACACTTACAGCTGGTGTGCCAATTTGTTCTAAAGTCTAAAAAGCTAACTAAAATAAAAATGATCAAATAAAGAACCATAATGTATACCTAAAGCAAAATTACTGGTGTTAATTTACTTTTAAGGCCCTGCGATAGACTGGCGACCTGTCCAGAGTGTACCCCGCCTCTCGCCCGTAAGCTGGCTGGGATAGGCTCCAGCACACCCGTGACCCCTGCGGGGACTAAGCGGTATAGAAGATGAATGAATGAATGAATGAATGAATGAATGAATGAATGAATAATTTACTTTTAAATGTATTTATTGACTAATATTAAACATTTGGATTTTAGTCCATTGGCGACTTGGCTGAGAAAAGATAAATGGCACAGCACAATGAATAAGCACCCTCTCGTTCAGTACAGCAGTATGAATACCATAGTGCAATTTTAATCTGGAAGGGTACATCTTATATCACAAATGTCACCATCTGGAAGACATAAGTGCAACTTGCACGCCCTCAGACGTTTGT
Source organism: Helostoma temminkii (assembly GCA_900302695.1). Taxonomy (NCBI): domain Eukaryota; kingdom Metazoa; phylum Chordata; class Actinopteri; order Anabantiformes; family Helostomatidae; genus Helostoma; species Helostoma temminkii. The sequence continues at coordinate 74,650 of OMLM01015547.1, read as the reverse complement.
TTTTGCTTTGGGGATTTGTCCATTTCAATTGTGGCTTTAAGAATCCACCCACCTTAATCACAGGCTCCAAATTTGAGCTCTAGGGAGGATCCCCACTTGTGCATTTGTTAGTGTATCAGATTCAAGTGTATTTGCATGCATGTGTGTGAGTGTGTATCTAAGTACTGGCTGAGCCTTGTCTAGCAGCCAAGACAGACATTCATGAAAACAACACCCCTGAGAGCCTGCAAGAAAGATTATCTGAATCCAGAATGTGTAAATATTGCTTTAAGGTTGACACTGCAGATATGTTATGTTAGTCAGTCTCATATTCATATTTTAAATATAATGTCCCTTCATCTTTCTCAGATAAATGCAAAACAAAAGGCAAATCTGATATAAACGCAAACACATCTCTAACGTGTGCATTTGCTAACACTAGTCACCATATGCTACTGTTAATACCAGACTATGTAGTGAAGCAGCAGAATCTCTGGATGTATTGAACTGAGGACAGATGTTATGTAAAACTTATAATTTCCAGTTTTATATCTGCAAGATGAAAAATGCAATATTTCTTCTTTCGTGTTTTTAATGTAATGCTGGATATAGAATACATAATCTGTCTTTAAATAGAGCTTCAGTCTCTAGTGAAGGTGGGTTGAAGTTTACAATAAAATTAATTCTACCTGGCCAAAGTAGACCGTCTGCAATTTATTTCAATTTTTAATGTTTATTTCTATTCATTTTTGTCTATTCATTTTTGTTACCAGCATTTACTAAAACTTACTTAATCAATCCTAGACTAATCGAGCTTATGATACATTATGCAATTCACACAGCTCTCCCTCCATCAGAACTTCTCCCAATGACATTCTCTGTGCAAATGACAAAACGTGGAGGACTTTTAAAGTCAATATAGGGAAGGCAGAGGGAAGTTCAACCCCAAAGTAAAACTACATGAAATAACACACTAGTATCAGCTAAATAAGATCTAGCTGATACTAGTGTGTAATCATATTTCTAGGTATAAGCAGAGAATCACTGTATATGAGAAGTCTGACCCCATTCGTGTCTGTTAAATATGAAAGTGCAGTCAGCAGCTGATTAGCTTAGCATGACAGTTGGAAACAAAGGGAAACAGTCTGCTCTGCTCTGTTGTTTAATCTGTAAAATCAAACATAAAAAGACCAATTAAACATTTTATGGGGAGTTACACTACGTGCCAAAATATTTCTTGGAGCAAGATTAAAGTTAAACAATAAAATGTGTTACTTACTGACCATTAGGGGTTCTCTCTTCACTGGACTTTGCAACCAATAAACACAGTTAGCTGTTTCTCTAATTTCAGTATCTATACTAAGCTATACAAACCAGCCGGCTGTAGTTTTTATAACAACACAGACTTTATTGAGTCTATTGTGTTTATGTGAGTAGTCAATTGCTGAAGCTATTTCTGATGTGGGACAGTTGTTTTAATCAATAGGATGTTTCCCACTTCCTTTGGGAAAAACCTTTTTACCGAACAAAGACCTTGAAAGTTTAAGAGTGTCTTGAATTTCCTTGTCTTCACAAATGATGTGCTTACATGGGCGGAGGCACATCATGTGTTAAGAGGATTTTCATGAAGTACTTACAGAGTATCTGTATTATTTTGTGGTTCAATACATGGACATTTAACTGTGAAATGTTGGGAAACACAGAATTTGCATTTTAAATGTGAAACATTTGCATAACAAGAGCAGTCACTGCACATTCTCTTACACTTTCTGATTAATAATACAAAATACAGCTTAATCATAACTTTATTCATCCACTTGTGAAATTCACAAGCTAATAATGAACAGTGAAATGAACCTTTATGCATAAAGAATACTTTTGGTACTAGTAGTTTTTAACATTTTGAATATAATACTTTTATTTGTAACAAAGCCTGTATATGCTACGGTATTGTTACTTTCA
>OMLM01015547.1:55129-68833 GCA_900302695.1 Helostoma temminkii | reverse complement strand
AATGCTCCAACATCACACAGCTGGACATGTTCAGTAACACATCAAGCACGTTTTAGTTTAGACAGGAAAGGCATTTTACTCCCAACTGGTGCGATTTTAATTTCTAGTTTTGGTGGGTTTCACTTGACTCTTCATGCGTCACTTCATGGTACAAAACAAGTTTCAAGCACAAACATCTGTTTCTACTCTTGCAGAATCAGAAACTTCACATTGAAAACCGGCTGCTTCGGGAAAAGACAAACGGCCTTCTGACAGAAAATGAGGAACTGAGACAGAGACTTGGGTTGGACACCCTTGACTCAAAAGAAAAAGTAAGAATGTTATGCAAGCAGTAGAGGCGAAGTGCGGGGTGGGCTGCCTTGCATTAGACTTTAGTTTAATTAGGAGTCATTTAAAATTTTAAACTTTAAATGTAGCCATTTTAATTAACCCCCTTCCCTTTTTTTAAAATCAGGTTCAGGTTCTGTTGTCCACCGGGAATGACGCAGGTTTAGGGATCGGGTCTTCTGAGTCCGCAGCACTCAGGCTACGTGTGCCTCCGCAGCAGGTGCAGGCCCAGCAGTCTCTAAATCTGAAGACTTCCCAATGGATACAGATAGTTCTGACACTACAGACAATGAGGTGAGTCTCTGACAAAGATGCCTGAAGATTTAAATCTTTTTTCCAAGAAAGCTCTAGTAACATCACTACAGTCTTGGGTTATTAGACTAATCTCCTGTTTTTCCCCCTCTTCATTAGTCTGATCTGCTACTGGGCATTCTGGACATCCTTGACCCAGAGCTGTTTCTCAAGTCTTGTGAACAGGAGTGCCAAGAGCCGCAGGTGCTGCTGGTCGGAGGGGGGGACCCAGTACCTGCCACCACACCTGCGTCTCTGGGGGCCCCATCAGTTAAGCTGGAGGCCCTTAATGAACTGATTCACTTTGACCACATCTACACCAAGCCCGTGGAGGAAGTGAGTAACGGGCAGTGCAGCGACTTGGAGAGCGGTACAGATGAGAAGATTGACGTCGAGGTTGCCTTCCCCATTACAGAGGTGGTGGTTGAGGAGGAGACGGTCTGCATCAAGGATGAGCCAGAAGAAGTGGTCATCCCCAGCTGTAACAGTGAGGTGGATGACTTTCTGTCTGCAGCCTCCTCCCCTGCCCTCAATGGCCTTGACAAGGAAGCCTGCCTGGCGGACACCTACAGTGACTCCGGATACGAAGGGTCCCCTTCCCCATTCAGTGACTTGTCTTCTCCACTGTGCTCTGAGAGCTCATGGGATGATGTGTTTGCTAATGAACTCTTCCCCCAGCTTATCAGTGTCTAAATCCAACCCCTCAGCCAAATAGTTTATAATATATATACATGTAATTGCTAATATGTAGTGTTCATCAACTACAGATAAGCACACAATGTTGATCCCATTCATATGTAGACTAAACTAAGTACATAATCTTATTACAGCAGGTCTGTACCACTAGCGATGCTACATTCACTAGTGGGAGTGTATGGCTCACATTTGCTTCATTTAATTACTACAGAGATTTAGTACAGATCTTTCACTCATCAAATATGGGTGGAAGCCAGTATTTCTGTAATTTACCAGGGGGGATGGGGACCGATCATTTAAATGACAACTTATTTATTTGTAGTATCTACGGAGTCATTGTCTGTTCGCATGTAAAAAGACGCTTTCTTCTAATTTCTGCACCGCTCTCCTTGTAGTCCAATTACTGCATTAAAAAAAGTTTTTGCATCGCATCTTGTCTCAGAGTCATTACATGATGCTTGGAGGGAGAAATGGACACATCAAGAAATGTTTGCTTCAGTTTAAAACCTTTCATTCCTGCTGTTTAGATATGCAGGATTATCTGCACTGAACATACATGTGAAAAGCACGACCTTAAAAAGAATAGATCATATTTAATAGGAAAAATTTTTTTAATGTTAACATATTGCTGGTACAACTGGCCAGAAAATGGTCAATTTTTAAGGTTAAAAGAACATGTGGAGGAAAAACTGCTGCTACCATCTTTTCAAATTTGTGCATTTGCTGTCTTTCAACTCCTATTTTGTGTCCTCTTGACCTCTAAGAAGTAGATATTTTCAGACAGTGGGTGGACTAGTGGTCCTTGTTTCAGGTCAGGCTGGCAAGAGCCCCTGTGATTTAACGTGAGGTATCAAGAATTTTTACTTTTTCCAACACAAAATATTCACCTGTGGTGGATGGTGTAATTCGATCTCCAGATATTTCTTAATATGTAGGTTGAAGTTAAACAAATGAAGACCATAACTTGTAATGACAAGTGACTTAAAAAAGCAGCTATTTAAAAATGTAATTCAAACGTAACAACATCAGATAACATAGTTGAGTCATAATGTTCTAACCATGTTCTATCTACCCACACAATGGAATCATACATACATTTTAAAAATAAATAGAACATTAATATCACTTTCTGGGGAAATATCTTTTTAGACTTACTGGTATGTATACTATCTAATCAGGATGTATTATCTAATAGGACAGAGAACTTTTACTTTGTAAATGATGGCTAATTAGACTGTTGAGTGTTCCTTGTTCAGTGTAAAAGCTAGAGATGATCTTTCACTAAAACAGATTTAGCTTAAATGTGTTTTCTAAATTGTCTAACATGCATAACTTTAATTTAAATCTAATGGTCAGACTTTTTTTCAATGGATAAAGCTTTTTTTTTTTTTACACAACTCACTGTGTACAGACATAATATTTGTACTTCTTATCTCTACTGTGCTTTTCTGAGAAGGAGGCCTGCTTGTATTACATAAGCCTTCTAATGTAACTGGAAGTGTTCTGCGAGTCTAAGCTGAGACCGTTTCAGTCCTTACTTTCCAACAGAAATAGGTCATTGTAAGAATAGTAGATGTTTTGGCTCAGCGTGACGTTAACAGGCAGAACATGGGGAACACACCTTTTGCCTGAGGCATTATTCTAATCACAATGAGGTGTCATCTTGTATGTTTTAAGTTAAAGAGGCTGTAATTAGAATGACCCACCCATGGAACAAAAGCCCCCTTCATTGTATAAGCTGATTAGATCATGGTTTCAGAGGCAACACTGATGTAATTGATCTTAACTCAAGAGGATCTGACTACGTGTCTCCGTTAGCTTTGGCTGCTTATTTCTGAGCTTTGTATTAGTGTTGTCTATTATGTTTCACAGCAGCTACTCCGGTTCTACTCTCGAAAGTGCTCATGACTAAGCTGAAGCTGAACAAGAAAAAACAAAACTGTCGGCTCAGCAATTTTGTTGTATTTTGACATAAATGTTTTTGGAGTTTTTGTGGTACGTTAAAGGAAACCGCAACAGCCTTTGACGTAGCTTCACCTCAGCTACTCTGAAAAAGTGTGGTGAGAAACGAAAAGCTTCCTGCCTCACAGCAAAGACCACAGCAAAGACAAAATCAGCCTTACAGCTGTTTAGCTGAAACTGAAAACTCTGCTGGAGCAGATCTTTCAATTCCATTCTGGTTTATTTAGGGACAACTGAATCGCTTCTGTTTCTAGTTGTGTGTATGTGTGTGTCAGTCACCCTTTTTTGGTTTTGTTTCACTGGTTAGGTGAAATACTGTGTGTGCAGATGTTTTGGTTAAAATTAATCAAATCAGTTTGCTTCATTTGTTAAATGTAGCCATCTGTAGGTGTTCTCTGCAGAGCTTCAAACGTTCAAACCTTCAAACTGCTAATACAATATACAATATATTCCTACCAAACTGCTGATAAAAATACTTTTCAAAGTCACCATAGGGATTTTGGAGATGCAGTGGCCAAATATTAGGTATTAGTTGTTAAAACTCATCCAAACCATCATCATTAAGAACAATTTGGAATGTTGCAGGCCTGTTGAGCACAGTAACAAAATGAGAGTAGGCCTTTAATATGTATATTAATTCCTCAAAATGTTAGTTAAGCAGAAAGATGACATCCTGTACCAACCAAACATCAACTGAAGACATCACAAACAGTGTGGTTTGCATCTTGATATCAGCCACTTTTGACTTGTTTAACCAACAAGAAAATAAAGAATTGGAACAATTGAGGACCATCCTCTCACAGCAGGAGTACAAGAGTGTTCTGCTGATGAGTGGATCATTTAAACTATCAACACTATGTCACAAGGGCTTGTGGAATTGTACTCAAGTGCACTTTCTATCCCCACTACTGACAATGTTGCCAGCTGTTTCCATTAATTAGTGTAATTTGTAGAATAATGCTGTTTTTATGATGCTTATATACAAATCTAAAATTCTGACATGTCATAGTAAACTGACTCTGGAACTGCTAAAATGATTATTACAACTTGGGAGATAGCTGCAGTTATCACTCACAACCCATTTAAAACCTTTCATTGATGTGTGAGTTAAGTGTGAAGCACTTAGAAACAGTTAATGGCATAAAACTGATAACATATTATGACAGGGATCATAGTCTGTCCTGTATTTTGTGTAATAAATAAGTCAGCCCAAATCCATATTGGTCAACTTTAGTGTCCTGTGAACTATGAATGACAGGCTTCAGGTCAGCATATCTCTCTGAGGCCATATCAAACCAACCTGGTTCTGGATGTCAAAGTTCACGTGAAACGTAAAGCCAGATTTGTTGAACTAATATGATGCTGTCGTCACCTATGCACAGCTTTAGATAAACCTTACTGCAGCTCTGAAGTTCCTCCACTCAGCAGTATTATAAAGAGGATTGCTAAACCTATGCAGCAGCTGCTACTTCAATGTAAACACAGGCTGCACTGTTCAGACCAAACTGTAAACCGTGTGCTAAACATGTACAGTTTTAAATTAAAAGGTGAATCTGTCCTGACACAATAAAAGTAGGTGAAGTGTCATGTTGTGTCAGCTGATCTAATCAGGATTCAGACATAAAATGAGTCTGGAGTCAAGGAAACAAAACATCAAGGTAACGAGAAGCAGATAATGTTAATTGTGATGCTTGTGTTTCTCAAAAGCAAGGTTATGGTAATGGTGACGCTTGGGGGGTGAGCTAGACTCATGTTCTCTGCAGTCAAGAGTCTTAAGTGCTGTGTGATTTCAGTCACCTGACCGAAATGAGGAATATAAAGTGCTCAAACACCACCCCACACCCCCCTTCTGTCTTCTTTATTAAGAGGCTAATGAGTGGCTGATCACAAGATGTGGAGGGGAAGGGGGCACTGCTTTGGTATTTAGGGCACTTTATGAATAATTCAGTTGAGGAAAAGTGAGTCATTGTTCCCGTCTCTGCTTACAAACATCAATCCATCTCTGTTTGCGGATATGGAGGAACACGATTTACCAGCACTCACAAGGCAAACTGCTGCCCTGAATCACCTGTTCATGTAGCAAGAAAACGGTTTGTTAACCCTGTTTTTCCACTTCAGAAGGAGTGTCTCTAATCCCTTTATTTTCAGCTTGATTTTCCAGATTTTAGTCAGTACCAAGATTCCGATGACTGAACATTCCCGGTTCAGTCTTTCATCTGAATCATCCTCCTCAGGCTGTTCTTTTCACTGCAAAAGACGAACATCTAACACTTCGCCAAACACTGCACCCCAACAAGGAACTGCTCACGTAAGTGATCAGTGGTGCACACATACCAGCGTGCGCTCGCACACAGGCACTTCACTCTTGTGGTTAGTCAAGCAGGTTTACTCTTGAGCTGAGAGAGATCTTTATCCTGAGGTCCCAACAAAGGACAATCAGTCAAGTGTGTTAACGCACGTCTGACCCAAGGTACTGATCCAAAGCCCACCAAGGGAACACAAAGACTACTTATGGAAGTGAGACGTGTTCCTGAAACTTGTATGTTGTAGTGTTTTTTTTAAATCTTCTGAAAAAGAGCCCTACAAAGATATATACAAATACTCAGCTTGAATTTGAATTATAACTGTTTCATATGGTTCTTCTATAAAAATGGTCTAGTATCAAACTCATTTGTAAAGTTAAATTCAAACATCTAAGTAACAATAAGCAAAACACAAGGATGAGGGAGCCTTGCAGAAAGCAGAGAAAACCAAAAAATGATGACCATGCAAAATGATTCTAATTAATTTAGAAATAAAAACTTATCTTTAACATATCCAGATCACATTTCCGTAATTTGCTTTAAACATTTACAACAACAACATAATCTTTGGAACAACATTAAGGTCAGCAGCGAGGGGGAAAGGCATTTACAATGAGTGACAGCAGACAGCAGGCTAGCCATCTCCTCCTGGAGTGATATTTAATAGACACAAGCTAATGCAAGCTGCGGGACAACTGGCGTCACACATTACACAAGCATCCATTGCTATGGTTTCACTTCCTGTACATGTGGCAGGTTTGCAAGAGGCAGCCCGTCTGCTGGAGGAATACATTAATCACTAGGATCCCTCCTACACAGCGTGGCAGATTCTCCCTTTGAAGCTCACTCAGAGTCAGCCAGGCCAGATAAAGATTTAGAGAGGATCAATATCATTTAAACTGCGTGTCATGATCGTCTTTTTATGTCATCTAAATGGCTCTCATAATGCAGCTTTGTATTTTTTGTAGTTGTAGTTTTTAGTAGCAGTTTCACTACAAACCCAAACCTTTTAATGGCTCTTCACTGCTTGCTTAAACCAGTCCCCTGACGTTACAGGCTCGTGCGTCAGCCTGTGGATGCCAGCAATTACAGAGTCTGCTTAAACATGAATACAGGGCACAGACATACGTAGACACAAGCCAAGTATAGTAATTCCTGTTTGTCATTTCACCTTCAACGCATTGTCATCAGGACCACCTACTGCTATCTGAGTCAATAAACATCTCTTTGCTGTCACAGCTTGTACCGTGTCTGTTGTAATATCAAACACTCCTGCAGTGGCCAGGTGTAAGAGTCATAGCTCAGTAATGTTTGTGTTAAAACTTTGTTCTGTATGTCAGTGTTTCTGGAAACTTGTAGGGATGTATATATTTTATACAAGACTAGTGACTCTATTTAGACATGGTGGTGCTTTGAGCTAAATGCTAATTTTGCTTATTATCCTCATAACCATAGACATAATATATGCAGACGTCTTATTGGCTATTTAGGTCCATTGATGATTGAGTTGATTTACATACATCCAATTCACAAGAAAAGCCATACTGAAGCACTTTAAAACATAAGGGTAACAGAATATATGGAATTATATGGAAAAACCAACAAATCCAGGCAGTAGAGAGAACAAACTCCCTCCAACGGAAGAAACCTCCAGCATAACAAGGCTCAGGGTGGGCGGCCATCTGCTTCAACTGGTTGCCAATTTGTATAGTAACTCATTGTATATGAACTCTACAAGATGCTGTCATAGGGAATCAAAGATGCATGTTTAAGGCTGGATTTGGCTTATTTTCCTTGGTTACATTGTGAAGGCGTCCTTATGTAACTGATATAATTTAGAATTAAATGTGTAGAAAATTTGTAAATGACTTTATTGTACTATGAAATTATACACCATCCCACACAAAAATTTGACTAATATCAAGGTTTAGTCTACAACTCAAACTAAAGAGCAAGAATGCTACTGGGCAAATTTTCAAGTGAAGCAGACTGTCCCACAGTGAGGACAACTCACAAGTCAATCATGTGACATGAGGTCACCACTCTCAAGCATTAGAAACCCAGCAGGTTTAACATATTACCATGCTAATATGTGGTCATACACCAAATAACAACTGAAGATAGAGCCACTCTTCCAGTATGGTAAAAAAAATGAAACATTTGTTTGGAAATTTGGTCATAATTTCTAAACCCAATTGTACAGTTGACAAAAGCTGGAAAACGTTTCTTATTAAAACACATCTGCAAATGTGCAAAGTGCAGAACAGTTATAATTTTACCTCAAACAAAGCTAATGTGATCAATACAAGGTCTTAAACTAGATCACAGACTGTAACTTTTTATGGTCAGATGTTATTTTTCAATAACTGCAAACCACAGTGGAACAGCATACTTTCACCAGTGTATTCACAACAGGTGGTTTCTGTCAGAGGCCTCACAGTGTTTTGTGCGTGTGTGTGCGCATGTGTATGTGTGTGTACTTTGAGCTAATTCCTCATAGCTATTTTTGAAGACAGCCTTTAGCCTAGCTTGTGTGACAGTTTGCCATGTCACTTTGAACTTGGGCTAAATTATATTTGTCACAGTGACATAAAAGTCAAATTAGTCACTAGGTTTTGTTCTGGTAGATCCGTGGAAAGATATTTGGGTAGGAAATTTGACTGTGTGTGTGTAACTTTGAGAACAGCAGGTGCCCTTAGCTGTTTGAGCAGTGATAATCGCATGTGTAAAATGGCAGCTGCTGGAAGTTTATCAGGGGGACAAAGGGCTAAAAAAAAGGGGGGGAGCAAGCAGGAACACAATAAAGACACTGCTAAAAACGTGTCATGTAGCCAATACAACATTTACAACTGATATCTTCAAGTGCCTTCAAACAATGATAAGGATTATAATATATAAGGATTATAAATGACCATAGTAGAAATTCTGCAATAAGAAAATTCAAAACTGCTGCTGCAAAAGCCATACAATAAGTATCCAAGTCAGAATTTCACTGCAACTGCAAGCTTTTTACATAATCATTTCAAAAACCAGCTTTCTTGGCACAACTTTTTTTTACCACTGAGCAAACACGCCCTCTCCACCGAGCCAAATTCACTTTCATAACTACACAAGCATGGAGGGGCAGCTTCTGGTAAACTGGAGAGTAAATATTGAATTTTCCTGTAGGCCGCATGGTCACTGTGCTTTCGATATGATGTGGTGGAAAGAATACGTTTTAAAATCAGAACACCGACATGACTACATCCTCATCAAAACTATCGTCTAAATATGCTGTTCTTAAATTATACTCTAACAGTTTTATCTCATTTCTATTTCCTTCCCTACGAAGTTATTTCCTCTTAAATACACAGTATTTTCTCTTCTTTTAAATCATATGCACTTTTAAAACCTAAAATACTTTAATATACAATAAATCACCTTTACAATTTTCACTGAACACCAGCTACATTACACTAAACAGAGCTTGTACCCATGGGATGGACCACACCATGGTCACGGCCACAGTCTACTGTGCCACCAGCAGACCGGCCAAGCAATAGCACTTGTTTTTCCTTTTTAAATATTCCACACAGTTGACTCACTGTCTGCCCAGTTGTTGCTTACATGTTTCATCATTCACAACGGTTTGGCCCCTAACCAGGGGCAGAGAAAAAGCAGAAACAGGGGAATACTTTCTAAAGGCTTTACATTGATTGTAAATGTTGTTGTATTGGTTTCCACAAAGTTAGGGGCATGTGAGAAAACAAAACAATGGTTAAAAGCTGAAGCCAATAGACTGACTTTGAGACCAGAGTATGAGCCCAATGTGGTGGATCCAAGCGTGTACTCACTCTAATGCAATTTGTGAGAATTTTGCCATCATGTTGACTCTTCATTATAACAGCTTTGCATTTTTACACCATCTCATAACCAGCACTATCCTGCCTCAGTGTCCAGAAGCTGGACAGCAGACGCTAAATATTCAACATGGCATCCAGGGTGACGTATAATACACATCAGAATTACAAAGCATAACGATGTGAGCAATGTATTTGTGTGACAAAACGTATGTTGTAGGAGAAATTACACTGGAAAATGTCACACCACTTTCCCCTTAACCCTCAATCTGCCTCTTCCTTTTCACATACACAGTGAGCCGGCACTGATGTGGCACTTTTGCCACTTACACTAATGGGAAAATGCAGGGTCAACAAAGGTCACTCATCCAGGATTCGTCCTCACACCCTCCCTGTCTGTTAAATACACACTTTTACAAAGTTTAATTAAGTCTGCAACTTTGAGTAAAATTTTTGGAATCTCAAACCAATGATTTCTCTATGATATCTTCTCAGACCAGAAAGTTCTCATCCACAGCCTCAGAAAACAACAATTTAGGACTATATTCACAGGCTGAGCAGCACTAACCTTCATTATTGAACCGATCCACATCTGTAAAATTGTTGGAGTGCCCCTTTAATGTCCAAGCCATTCCAGCTAGTCAGACGGTGAGATATAATATGCAACCTTAAACCTTTGGCTGCTAATCTGTAACCATGACTCCCTTTTCATTTCATCAAACATCTGACTAGAAACTTTTACTTGTTTTTTAACCAGTGCTTCTTATTACACCAGTTTGTTTATACCCACTGAAAAATATTTTTGGCTTTTATTTTATATTTTACTTGTGCATAATTATACCTGCATATTTATTATTTGCAGCTTTATTTGCCATCTTCTGCTTTATTTGGTCTAGACCTTGAGCCTTGATGCATAAGTTCTAAAACCCTGAGTGAGAAGTTCAAATGAAAGATTGCTTGTCTTTGCTCCGCTGTCCTGCACCTCACCATCCCCCCTGCCCTTGGCTAAAGTGAGGGGTGTGGGGGTTGGTTGAGCTGAGCTTCCAGACTCTGTGGCATTCCTGATATGTGTGCTAGCTCGCTGTTGCCCTTGTTTCCTCTTCCAGGCAAGAAACCTCCCCCTGTCACTTTGTTTGCTTCAATACTACTGCACACACATGAACTGAAGCAGATTTGCCCTCTGGAAAGTACAGCTTATCAGATAGATAGATAAAATGACTAGAATTCTCTAGATGTCTTTTCATTAAGTTAGTTAAAACAGGAACTTTCACAGTTGTGAAAGCATATCTCACTGTCACAAAACCCGATTCACAATTATGCTAAAACAGTCAACAGACAATAAAAAGTGAACAAGAGGTCATTAATCTCATCAGGCAGACAGGGAATCATGGGTCAGGAACTTTTATTCACAACCCCAAGCAGGGTGGGGTTAAAGGGCAACACGAGTGTTTAGCTGGGTTCAGCAGGTTCAACAACAGTATATTGGACTGTTTTTCCATCATCTGTGTTTCTATCTATCGATCTCTGTGAAGAAGAGCAGTGCAAACTTCACGAACATATAATGCAAGAAAAGCTGTACTTGGCACTAAAAAAATAAACGTGTGAGTTATCAGTGGGCGCTTAGAGGAAAATGGCATCTAGTTAATCTTTTTTCTTTTTTAATCTTATCAGGGTGAAAACTAGCATCACTTTTACATCTATGACTTCAAATCATTACATCTCCCATCATCTAGTTGATGTGTTTGTCTTTTTTGTTGATGCAGTACAAGTTGGCATTTTCTCTGCTGCTACATGTAACTGCACAGAATCAATATCTTAGGCTATTTGTGGCTCAAGCTCCCATGTATTACTTAATTAATTATGCATGTGTGTGAGACATCTTTATCCATTTCACCCCATCTTTGATTTCCTTGCAATGTGGTTCACCTGCTGTACAAAAAGCACAGTGACACTATGGGGCCAGAGTGACCCTCGAAAACAGCCAAGCATTGTACTCTTCCCTGGACATCTGCACCACATGCTCCATGGCAATCTGACAAAACAAGAAAGGAACGTGGATCATTTAAACAAAATTCAGATGGACAGAAAGAGACTGAGAAATTATAGAAATTATGATTACTGGACCACTGAGGTGACCCAAAACTTAAAAGCATATCTTTCGTGGCTTTGTGAAGAAAAAGAGGAAAAAGCCAAAAATAACCAAAATAAATACATTTCTGGCACAACTTTCCCCCAAAACACCCGTACACTGTCCACCTGGTTCAGAAATGACAACCAGATTCAGTTCTGAGCTTCAGGGAGGGACACTGCTATAAACTGCAACAACCCTCCTTGAGGCATGAGGTATCTTTACGGTGTGTAAGTGTTATTCATCATTTAGCTTCCTGTAATTACACTTTCAGTTATGTTCTCTGGAGTCTGGGAAGAATGTGCTACCCCTCATTTCTGACTGGTAGGGGCATGCTTGGAAGATCCTGAGTCTGGTAATCAGGGAGCAAGAGTTGTCCCAAACTGATTGTTTAGTGGGGGTGACTGAGTAATTGCTGTCGCCATAAACTAAGCTTGGGGGAAGATTAGGTCTCTTAGGGCATCTTAGACCATGAGAAGGATGAGAAACTGCAATCAAACTTCTTCTTTTTTATTCTTAGGCATTAAATGAACATTAAAGCTGTACTTAGTTCTTTATTTTATTTGTGATATTTGATTAAAGGCAGTTTATATGTACCTGGATGGCCACACACAGCTCGGGCAGGCAGAGTTCCCATGGCTCCAGACTCTCCAGCACCTTCAGGAAGAGCTGGGGTTGAACCCTGATCGTTTGTTGCTCTGCAAAACCACTTAGCTTCTGCAGCACAAGGTTCACAGCTTGCTCCTTACACACCTCTGTAGGCAGACTGCTCAGCAGAGTGGACAGCCTGATAAAAAATAACGAAACACACCAGCAAGTGTCAGAATAATTCCTATTAAAGCATATGACAATATGATGTATCTTAGGAGTACATATGCACACCACACGTGCATACTGATGCTGATATGTGCAAATATAAATCTGACCTCACTCAGACACAGTAAACCTCCTCATCCCCCCCGACTCCAGATTCCACACTAAATAATGTCTTCACCAGGCTGCATACCACATGTTGTTGCTGTGCTTGGTTTTATTGTCTGGAGCCTCTGCCGCTTGGGACTGGCAAGTCACATGATGAGGAGCGTGGTGGTATTTGGTCATATGACACAATGCTTGATGCCCGTGGAGACTGCTGTTTAACCTCTCCCTGGAGGGGGAGAAGAAATTAATGGAAGAAGAAAACTACATAACTTATAAGTGCACACACAGTTAAACACCAAGCACATGTTGTTTTTGCGGACGTACATCCGGGTATTGCCAGTATTTACCCTGTGTCCTGTGCACAAAGAATAAAATAAGCAAACACGGTTGTAAGAGAAGTAGCAATACCAGTCTAATGACGATGAACAAATTGTAGTCCAGAGTAAACATCAAATAAGATAATATCACTCAAAATACTAATGAAATCTAAGTTTGGAACTAATCATTGTGCTAATATGTGAGTGGTAGTTTGACAAAACCAGTAAAATACTCTTCTTATGATTGTCAGACCTGGATTTAAGCTCTAAGACGTTGACATAGTTCTCAGCCATCTCCTCAGCCTTCTCCCTAAAAGCAGCTCTCAGCTCCTGCAGCATGTGGGCTTTGCTGTTAATTAGGGTGTTAATGGTTGGTGGTGGTTTGGCAGGACAACTGGATGTAGGAAACACAAAAGATGACAATAGTTAAACATAGTAAAACAATAGTTATTGCTAAGTTCACATAGTAGATTTGTTGTGGTGATAATTCCATAAAGACATTTTCTCTGCTTTAGCAAAGTTCAGAAATTTGAAAAAGTCATAGGTATATCTCAAGTGACATACTCTCATTTATTACTCCAGCTACATTTTTAAACAAAGTGAGATTAAAGGGAAACTGAAAAGTGTCATAGCGTAGTCACACACATTTAGCACATCAAAAGACAGTGTATGGGAAAGCTGTCATATTTAACATTTGGAGTGAAATCTATTAGCGCTACTTCACCATGGACTTCAGGAGATACTTGGTATGTTCCCAGATGACACTCTGCCATATGCCATAAATGCTGCAAGAAGATTATTTTTCATAATATTTATCTTTATTGGTTTAAAATCATTGTCCATAGATACAAAGCTGTTTTTGAACAGAACTATGAACTTAATCATATGTTACAGACCTTGTGGCACTGTATCCTAACATA
>OMLM01015547.1:20112-50632 GCA_900302695.1 Helostoma temminkii | reverse complement strand
AACACTTAGTGCTGTAGTGGTCTGACTGTGACAGTAAAGATTAACATTGCTTTTTCAGTTCTATTCTCTGCTGCATTTAGTGTCATGCTATGAACATGACATATAATTTGGCTTCAAAGTTCTGATGAAGCTTTCTGGATGGAAGGCGAAACGTCTTCAAAACCAAGATACAAGTCCAGTTGCTACTGAACAGAACCTTTGAGAAGGCTGAGAATCTTCACAAACACTTGGTTCTATAGCGTTTTTACACTGCACATGCTTTTTGAGCATTTTAAAATATAGCACCACCACTGACATACTTTCACTAGTATCACAACATTCACAAATAAGTAAGCAGGGTTAAATTGTTTCCTGTCTTGGTGTTTTACTCTCATTCATTTTGACTTGGATCTGACTTGGACCAAGACCTTTTTTGACCTGGTCTCGCTAGCTTGGACTCGACCAAGGTGGATTTGACTACAGCCCTGCCTCAGATCAACCTGTTTCACTGCAAAGGCGTTAAAGGCCCACCTGTGACTAGATTAACAAAAGCAAACTTCTTGCACATATTACAGTTTTAAAATGTAATAATGTAACTTATAGAGAGACTGGTCATTAACATGCAAACTAAAAATGTGATTTCACTGAGCTGTGTTTTGATTTTATGTCCTGCCCTGTACTGTTTATTGTCAGCTGAATTGGCCAAAGAAAGCTACAGTAATTCACCAGTTATTCATCTTATTTATTCTTGAAAAAAACATATTTCGCTTATTAATGTCAAAAAATGTCCATTTTGACACCTTACATTCTGAAGAAGGTTGTTCTCTCTCATCTGCTGCTCCTGGAGTCCTCGTGTCCTCCTCTGGGCCTGGGACCAAAGAGGACAGACTGCTGCCCACAGTGGTGGAGGTGAGTACAGAGTGGGAGGCCAGACTCATGAGGGAAGACCTTCTGAAAGTGTGGAGGTGGATATAGGAGCTGCGACGGTGCTTGGGATGAGCTCTGCTTGGCTTTTGTAGGAGAAAAGGGAAGGACATATAAAGTAGTTTGGTTTGCATGTTCATATGGTTCCTTTATCATCTAAACACATAATGCACATAGAGATGACAAGTGTTTGTTGTGGTCACAAAATGCAACAAGCTGCAGACTTTCAACCCACAGAGGTCAGTGCAACAAAGCATTTGTTCCATAGATAAATAGTGTCACCAGAGATTTTAACAGGCTATAATTGTCTCTTCTCTCCCTATGTAACTGCTGAATGGCAGCACAAAATGGAGGCACTTGGAATTAGCTCTAAGGGACAAACCAAAACCTGGCATTCACTGGTGATGGTTTAGATCTTTCAACACTTTGCCAAGCTAGAAATGACTCAGTGTCATGTTTAGCCATCTGCGTTTACTTTTTCGTAGAATTGATTGGATAAAGCAGATCATTGAAACAAGAAAAAAAACACAAACATTTCTATAATGGTCATGTTTAAATAACAATCAGTTTTTCTTAAAGCCTAATGCAAAGTCCTACTTCCTGCTAACTTGTGGGGACACTTAATCCTCCTACGTGCAGAAATATGCAAACATACACACACACGGTCAAGCTGACAGGCGAGTTTGGCACACACCAACAGTTAGACCCATCTCTCAACTGAGGATGACATGCAAGCAACAGAAAGGAGCCAGACATGTCTCTCATTTCCCCATCTCTCCCCTGTGCCCTTCCCTCTCTCCCTGTCCTGTCTGTTAAAAACAACCAGGTCCTTAAGTGTGTGTGACGCTCCCATCAGCCTAATTATCAGGGTGGAAGGAAGCACAACACTTCAGTAATGGTGACAACAGCTCTCCAAATGTCCTCTACTGCCACACACTGTCATCTCCTAAGAAGTACGTGTGTGTGTGTGTGTGTTTGTGAGTGGTGCAGATGCTTTTGCTCATGGACTCAGTCTATGAGGATATTTGACTGTATAGCAGTGCATTAACATCAAATGTTTACAGTTGATCTGCTTGAGCATGAGTGAGTAAATGCTTCCCACTTCTGTATCTGAATCTGCACCTACACAGTGCAGCACTCTCCTCTTTCTGCACAGCGCGGCAGGTAGGGGACTTTGAAAGATAAGTTTTGGGCAAAGCCCAACATCCTGCTGAGATCAAAGTTTGTCCACAACTCCAGGGAATCTATGGAGAAAATGAATATCCTTCATGGTCAGAAGTATACACGCCACCAAACATTACACTAAAATGATTGCTCAACATCTTCTTCCATAACTATAGGCTGCTATCATCAATCAAACATCTCCACTTTTTTGGGAAAGTAATCCACCAGACTGTAAGATCTGGCTGCAGTGATTAAGTTCCCATTAAGTAACTTGGCTTGAAGATGGTCCCCTAGTTCATCTGCAAAGGTACCGGAAGGAGTTGAATTGCAGGTCAATATGTCTTTCCACACCACACTGGGAAACCCATTTGGCCTTATTTTGTGCACAGGGAATCAAACCACCAATCCCACGATTGATAGACGACTTCTCTACCTACTTATCCCCAGCTCCTCCTGATATATATTGAAGTTTCCCTTGGCAAGGGGAACCCCAAGCTGCTACTGGTGAGTCAGGCCAGCTGCACTGTGTGTGCAAATGGGTGAACAAGAAGCGGTGTAAAAAAGCTTAGAGTAAGGTAGGAAAGAGCTACATAAGTGCAGACCATTTACACTGTTGCTATTAAGTTAGAAACATACTGTTGCCTAAAATGTTAAGACTAGCAGTATTCTATATTTTATTAGTCTCCCCAAACTTTCTTACCTTGGCATATCACTCAGCCCGAAATCTAGAAGACTAAAGTGTTTAAAATTACGTCACATCAAATTTTACTCAAATATGAGCAAACGATGCATTTGTTTGGGATTATTTTCATCTGTGGATTAATACACATGTATGGATCCGATATAGAACTGGCTAATGTTTGTTTTGATTTAAATATATCCGGCATTGGTTTAACAGACACATTTAAGTTTAATAAATCAGTTCATCATTTGCTTTGGTCTCTTTATGGAATTTACTGACAACAGCTAGAAGAGTCCTAGAAAGTACACAAAATGAAACAGACGAAGATGCATTTTTGGCCATATGATGCAAACAAATATTTATATAGATATAAACATATAGAGAGTAAATAAGAGTCACAAATACCTTGGCTGAAATAAACTGCTCCCACTTGTTCTCAATGGCTCTCTCTTTTTTCAGCATCTTTATCGTGGTCCTGCCTCGGCCAGGGTCTCTGAGAATGGAAAATAATAGCTGCTGCTGTGATACATTCATCAGTCCGGTGACCTTCTGCGTCTCACCACTAGTCAAAACCAGCCTTCAAGGCAGAGACGGCTCAAGTGTCGCTCCAGCCATTATCAAAATCATAATTCATCTTATCGTAAAAACTGTGCAGTGTTTGAGATTGATGCCCAACATCAAAGCTGCCCGCCTGGTGGAGGGCTCAGCAGTGTCGTAACCTTGTAATAATGTTTCATTTCATCCTCTCCTTGTCTTCCTTTACAGTAATACCTGAGCTGGATCATTTGGCCCATAAAGCTTAAGACTTTCTGGGAAATTGGATTTGAAGCTGAGTGAAGGCCCTGGAGGCTGTAACATGATGAAGTTTGGGTACAAAAAAATTTCTCTTTGTAGCTCTTTTCCACCCTTTCCTTCCGTTTATTCTTCTCTTTTTCATTTTTCTATCAATTATTCAAGGCCTACAGAGGTGTGCAATAATATTCCTGTAGTACATTCTACAAGGAGCTATTGTAACTGAACACAGCACAGTCGCCTTTAAACTTTATGACTTCATCTGTTCTCTCAGTTCAGATCTCCTCTGACTCTGAAAGAAGCTGGAGCATTAAAACCTTACACAGCGCGTCTCTTTTTACCATTAAAAGCAATAGAAAAAAGAACATGATATAATGATTGTAGGATTGAGATCATAAAAACCATCACAGATCATTATCAAGTCAAGGAATAAAAACAAGACGTAAAGACGGAACCTTGGAAAGAACTACTTTTGAGGACTACGGATGCAATGCAACAACATCCTGTGAACATACGAGTTTAAGCACCACACAGCTGCTGTTTCTGCACTCTCTCGCCATTTCCTTACTCTCGACTCCCTGCGGTGGGTCAATATAACAAGAGCTGAAACCTGCGGGGGGGACAAAGATGGAAGAATGCAATCTCCTCGCTAAGCTGGACCCCTTCCGGAGCGTTGGACTTTATATTTCATCCAGCGCTGTCAGCCGGTGCCTGCAGCTCCTCATCACACCCGCACTTCATCATTGGCCCTCTACGGTGCAGATACAACATCTCTTCAGGTGGCTCGCTTAAAAACAGTGTGGATTTGACGGAAGATACACGTTGGTCAGCGTGCAGAGGTCAGCACTGTAATGAGCCAGTCACTAGTGGTTACGTCATGCTGCTGTGTTTTACCTGCCAGACTGGGGCTCCTGACAATGAAATCAGTCTTTAATAGTAAATAACCATAATCATCTATTATGTATGAAGCTTTTTGTCAATATGAAGACAGGCGCTGCCATATTCCTAACACTCCATGTGCTTTTCCGTTTCAACATAAACATTACACGTCGGGTTTTAACAAACATTCACAACATATTTAAAAAAAGAGAAAGAAATTAAGTCTGTGGCACCAGAAATAATAATAATAAAAAAAGATAAACTGTTTCACAAATACATTTCACTGACAAATAAGATAAAATCAATCTGCAAGTTTCAGAAAGGGTGGACATAGAAATCTTTCCCTAGGCATTTTTTAAAAGGCAACTTTTTTGTGTACACCGCATCTCTAACTAGTCACTGGTCAGTTACATGTGTGGGTGGCCATAACCTTTGACCCTTGAATAACTTACTTGTGGTCCCAGCAGGCAGTGAGGGGGCCAACTCTTCCCGGGCGATCTAGAGTTAAAGCCTCTAGCAGCCAGTTCAGACAGCAGAGCTGGCGGTAGATGACCTCCCTGCAACAGCACACAAAGACACGAACTTCAACTATCTAAGCTTGTTTTGAGTCCATGTATATGCTTTTACTAACTCATGACTCATATTTTAATTTTCTGTTTAGATCCTGACCTCTATGTACAGTACATGTACTGAATATTTTTATTTTCAGAACAAACAGAACTATCGGAAAATAAAGATATTTGTTAATGGGAACAGGTGCACATAAGATTCATGGTGGATTATATACATACATAATTAATAAGATTTATTAGTGCTATAAAAATTATAGCAGGCTAACACCAAAGAGTTCGTATGGGTGAAATATGTAGCCTACGTTTATCTGACTGTCTGTTTGTCACTTATAGTATCCAACATGGGAAAACCACAGCTAAAAAATTGGCACACTTTACCCACAAAATTTCGTAAGAGTATCAGGCTGGTTCTCATTGCTGTCGAATCTCCACTTGGTATCCTACAGCCAAAAATAGGACCACATGTGCCTCTACAGGTCTGTTTGTTCATTTTCATGACAGGTTTATAAAACAAAAGTTATAGATCACCCCTGAAAATGGGGGAGCAGCTCACATCAGATTTAGGCAACAACTTCCTATGGTCTTACCTAAGCTGATATAGGATCCCATGTGCTTTCTCTGTTATGGTCATTAATTTTCGTAAGAGCTTGGAAAACAAATGTTAGTGAGAACCTCTAACAATGTGGACTGGTCAACTCAGAATGGCTCTCCAACCTCATATTGGCCTCTTTCAGTAAAAAGTGGAAAAAGTTATGCCACTGAAATCTTAATATGTGTTTGTATTTGTTTTTTTGTGTCTCCTGGATTGGATTTTACTAGTAATATTTTTCTATGGGAGGCCTACTATTTCTATTTTCCCAAAAACCCTTCCTCACTTTTCAAATTATAAACTAATGTGACACTTGATTCCTCTTTGTTATTGTGGAGATACAGACACATTTCTCTCCTTTGTCCTTTTTATATTCTTATTGTTTGTTCTGCGATGACCGTGTGGTTGTATGTGTGGTCAGACTGTAAGCAACACCTTAATGGTGAATAAGACCAGCTGATTAAATTAAGTTAGAAATGCCTTTTGCCATTGCCAACATTGTCTAAAAGCTCTGTATCAATGCCACCAAGCTGAATCCCTCTAGAGTAAGTGTTCATGAAATGGCTCTCATGCTGGTCTGGTTGCATGTTGCACGAACAGTACTACACAAATCAATGGTGCTCCCTTTAATAAATAACGTCCTTCCATTTTAGTCATCTACTGAAGTATGACGTGTATGAAAATGTCTACACAAAAAAGCCTAACCCTTCAATACAAGAGCTGCTGTTGAGGGAACAAATGTAAAACATGCCATCTCTCTAAGCTTGGTTACAGTGTCACCTGCAGTTAAGTGGTGCCGTCTGTCACCACGACGCTTTGAGGCTTTATGACCACATCCATTCCCATGATTTCACCTAACACATCAAACACAATATGAATTCTGTCTCCTTTTCTGCCTCACACAAATGTTGCTGCCTCGGGTCATTCCAGGCTGTTTTCACTATCGACAAGGCCATTTGTGTGTCAGGGAGATAGTCTGCTAGGTTAAGATCTGTCAGATGTCAGGTAACAGCCTTCAAACAGCTGTTTTTTTCCACAGCTAAAAAAGGCAAATGCATGTTGAGTTAGATAAGATAAGATAAGATATGATAAGTTTTATTTGTCATATGCACAATTATACATAGAGAGGAGATGTAGCAGAAACACAGGTTGTAGAGGAAAAGACAAATGTGAAACATGAAGGAATCCTCCATGAGATGCATGAAGATGAGAACAGGCCTGAAAAGCCACATATAAGATAAGATTTTACTGATCGACCACTGGGGAAAACAGTAAGAAAAAACCAATTTATAATACTACCGCTGCTAAAAATAATAAAAATGAATATATACAATATGTAATACAGAGGACTAGGCAAACCAGCTTGTAGTTATTTATGTTTTTTGAATGGAATCAGTGGGAGATGTATTGTCAGTATATATGTTAGAAATGAATTGTTTATAGCACACTGTAACACAGTATAGTGTTATATTGTGTGCTGGTTTTAGAAATAACAGAATCACTGCCTGATCGTGTATATAAATAAAATACTGAACCATATTAGATTTGAACAGTGTACTATAAATTGTGTATTAACTAAAATACATATTTAAACACATACAATTACATCCTAACTAGGTAACATCCAACAGCGATGAAGCTCATATGATAAAAAAAAACCCAGAACCAATACTTAACAGACTGTGTGGCAAGCTAGCTTCCTTCAGAGGTTCAAAGATGGCTGCTTTCACTGTCTTGCAACCAAATATAGCTTTGGACAAAGATCTGACAGCATCAGAAGTTTATGATTCCACAACCTACATCTAATAACCAACCATTGGGAACGTTGCATGAAATGGGACGCTGATCAATGTGACATGATACTTCATAATTTACAACTCACACAGATAACACAGGCTGAACATATTTTAATCTTGTATGATGACTGGCATTTCAGTAGGTGGTATCATTATACTGTCTTAAGTGAAGTGAATGTTTGAAAGATTGAAGAAATATCACAGTCTCCTAAGTGCCTTGAGGTCAAGAACAAACTATAATAAAATCCACTTAATAATAGACTTCATGCCACTTCATGGCTCTTTAGAAGACTACTGATACAACAGGTGTCTCCTACTTTGACAGCTAAAATGTACCTGTTTTCCAACTAAAATAGTTTTCTAAAAAAATTGTCTTAATGTGCGATGCATATTGTATTGCACATTTGTTCAAAATCTAGTAACAACACTTGCAGAAACCACTGAATGTTTCTTTTGTAAACCTGAGCTTTGACTGTGTTTATTGTAAGCTAACACCTGAGTTTGTAACAAGGCAGATTTGTCAGAGAAAACATTTTCTGACACGAGTTTCAGAATGGTTTCAGTTCATGGAGCATCAAAGGAGACTGCTGTATATGAAAGAAATACAAAATGAAAGCATCAGGAGTATCTGTCATTGTCAGATGTTCTGCATTAAATATTCAGCAATCTGCCTGTTTGTTTTGTTTTTTGTTTGATGTTCGCTGAGGTGTAGTAACACATCTGCTTGACATGAATCAAAAGGATGAACGCTGACTGACAGGAGGAGGAGGAAGAGGTTCCACTGTTCCTTGTTCCTATCAGATGTTTTTTAACTTTTTTCTTTAATGTGGTACAGGGTGTGGTGAACCAAGGAGTGAATATTTTGATTGCATGGATGGAGTTACAACTAATTATGCTAAATGATTGAAGTAAGAGGTACTGATTTTAGCTTTGCTGTTTAAACATGACTTGATTTTCTTCTCTGATTGCACAAACAATTAATTTAGTAGGTCGTAGTGTTAAAATGAAATGTATCATGTTACCAAAGGCCTTTCTGCATGAAGTCAATTCAGGAAATAAAGAACACAGCTCAGATTTGCACTTACTGTTCCTCTATCCTGCAACAATTCTACCTATAAACTGGTGAAGTACAGCACATCACTTTTACATTTGCATTTAGTCATTTAGTCAGGTGAGTACAACTGAGTACAACAACTTAGTACAAGTAAGGTAAAAAGCAAGAAATAAATCTAAATCAGGGAGATGACAATTGAAGACGAAATTACTGTTTAATGAGACACAAGAGCCAGATAAGTGAGAATGTTTATTTATTTATTTAAAGTGCATAAGAGTGATGGAGCAGGTTATATACTGAATGTGACAGACTAAAGACTTGTGTCGCTTTTACTGGAAGTAATGATAAGCTGCTGGGACGGAGGGTGGGGAGCGGGTTTGAATTCAGTCGTTATATTATGATTTAGTAGAACATTTATTTGTACATAAAGGACTAGCTGACAACAAAAGGTGCACTCTATACACTGAGCACTAAACCACTCGAGCATCCAAAACAACATAAAGTATATTCACTGATCAGGCATAACATTATGACCACCTGTGCAATCTAATGCAATCCAAAACAGCTATGCCATGAAATCATCATTTACAAAGTTATAATTCCTCATTTTTTAAGATGAAACTGTCAGAACTGTTCTAATTCTACTACATGTGCATTATTAGGGTCAATGGCCTCTCTATTTACTGTACTCCAAGAGGAGCTCAAAACATTATGGACATGTCTAAAATAATGTGCTTCACTACAACTCCATCGCCCACAATGACCTTAATAATGCACATGTAGCAGAATTATCACATTTCTGACAGTTTCAACTTAAAAACTGAAAAATGATAACTTTGTAACTGTAGATTTAAGCTTGAGGACCTTGTATGTTTGCACATTTACACATGTAGGTTTGTTCAAAGGCCAGCACCTTAGATAATAATGAAAGAAAAGCCTGTACAGTACATTTTAGCCTTACCTTGGTGCTTCACTGAGCAAAGGGGAGGTCAGGGAGAAATAGACTGGGGTGAAAGGTCGTGCTGAATGCTTCTTCTTGCTGTGTGCTCTTGCTTCATTCCCACCTGACCAGCTGGCTCCTGCAGCCACAGGCCACCTTACCAAAAATAAGTAAAATTATAAGAGGAAGTACTGTTTAATGTTGTAATCTTCTGATTGCACAATGGAAACATTAACATAATAACATACTATATTAGCTCGCATTTAGGGTTATCTATGCCATTTTGATGTTTGTTGGTCATATATTTGTGCCTGTTTTACTATACAACTTATACAACCCATTACTTTTAGTTTAGGCACCCCTCCTTTTGGAAAGATATTTTTGGGGAAATTTGTGACATAGACAATAATAAAGAAAGTCCCCTGAATAAACATGAACCACAGGTGTTAGTTAAAAGGGACACACTTTACAATAAACTGTTTTGCATCCAAAATTAAAATTCAACACTGCATTTTGCATAATTTGATAACACAGTCTGTGCCTTAACTTCTAGCCCTTACCTGGTTGCTTAATGCTGACTGTGTGCACAAACTGAAATGTTCTTTTGCAATATTAAGAAAAAGTGTGTAAGAGTTTCAGGCAAAGTGTGACAGTGTCTGGGGTTAGGATTTGAGATGATTATATAGGAGTGCAGGAGTATGCAGTATTCATCATACACTACACACATGTTGTAACCAAGCTGCTACAATTAGCCAGAGGGGGGTAATGGAAGATGACCTGGAACAGAGCTGATACGAGTTGTTGCCTCACCTTTCTGAATCGCTGTCTGAGTCAGAGGAGAAACTGGGAGGTTGTGGCTCTGTTCTCAGCTGCTCCTCCCTGCTTATCCGCTGCCTCTCCTCCTCCTCATGCTCTTCCTGTCGTTCTTTCTGCAGGAGGTGGAAGTAGCTCTGGCCCCGCTTAATTGCTGATGCCAGACGCCTGCAAAGCATTGTAATACACAAGAATCATAAAGACAGGATACCAACCGTGTGCTGAAGCAATGATATATGTTCTCTACGCCAATGACAAAAATAAAACAAACAAAAAACTAAATGCACATAAACCACAAATGTCAAGCCTGCACATTCATCCTCTGTTTTGTCATAGATAAAAACACCATCAAAGCTGATGATTTACAGTCATGCACACATAACAACGCACAAGCACACTGTTAGTCATCCAGGTCTGATCACACCACAGCAGCAGGCAGGCACAAATGACAAGCAGTGTGGGAGAAGCATGTTACATCTGGCCAGATTAATGGCTTAATTATGGCGATTCAGCTTCCAACCATAACCTTTCCACAAATAACATTTGCTTGTTTCTCCCATACTACACGCGTAATTACTTTTGCATTAATACTGTGCAGGAAAATTAAAAGCAACTGTTGAGGTGACTTTGTGAGTACCAGCCATCAGTGTTTCTTAATCATTTCACATGTGATTTCTTGTGAGTGAAGTAGACAGAGAAAAGCAGGTCAAAGTGCAGGTTTCTGCAAAGCTCGTTACAGAGAACTGGAGTGGAAGTCAAGGTGGCGCACACCATAACGGCTGTATGATCTTTAGTTGCCGGAATCATGTGGGATTCAAAAGAATATTAAAATGACTATATGTGATTTAAAACTAAATGAAGACTGGCAGGGGAAGCTCAGCACTCTTCAGGAATTTCAATACATCTGCGACACTCAGATAAGCAGACATCAAATCACAAGTAAAATATCCAGGGAACAGTGAATATATGGTGGGGCAATAATTCAATATTATTGTTTATATAGTCTACTGAATATCATTAAAATTCAGCCTTGCTGCCAATTTTTCCCCACTCACGACTTTGCAACAAAAATGCAGTGAGGATAAACACGTCTGTAAAACTGTAGACAGGAAACACCTCCTACTGCAAACTAGATTTCTGGCTTATTTTCAGTCATGAAAACTGGGTGCCATATGTGAGTCCAGTGTTCAG
This sequence comes from Helostoma temminkii, assembly GCA_900302695.1. Lineage (NCBI taxonomy): Eukaryota > Metazoa > Chordata > Actinopteri > Anabantiformes > Helostomatidae > Helostoma > Helostoma temminkii. The sequence continues at coordinate 39,257 of OMLM01015547.1, read as the reverse complement.
TTGCGTGCGGTGGCGCGGTGGTGTAGTGGTTATAACTGCTGCCTCACAGCAAGAAGGTTCTGGGTTGGCCAGGGTCCTTCTGTGTGGAGTCCTGGAGTGTTTGTGTGGGTTCTCTCTGGGCCCTCCAGCTTCCTCCCACAGTCCAAAGACATGCAGTCAGGTTTATTGAGACTTGAAATTGCCCGTAGGTGTGAGTGACAGTGTGAATGGTTGTCTTATATGTGGGCCTGCGATGGACTGGTGACCTGTCTAGGGTCAAAGCTGTTCAGAAAATAGATATATGGATGTAAGGATGGATGGAGTCCAGTTGCTGAAATAGATTCATGATGTGAACCCAGGTTCTGGAGGATCACTGGACTTGGAGGTTTTGAGATTCAACAGTTCCTCATTAGAATTTACAAATCTGACACAATCACATGGTCTGCCTTCAAAAAAAATCAAACATATTTACTACATTCTGCAAAGAAGTATTTCAAAATGCAGAATAAAATTTTCTGTATCACACAACACCACTCTCACCATTAGCAGAACCTGAGTTATTCAGTTCAATAAAATTTGGGCCAAAGGATGCTACCATTGAAGTCTTCACTATTTATGCCTTCCAGTAGTTTGACATTAATATTGGATATTAGCCTTGATAACGCCTAAACAGCTAGATAAGGTATTGGATAATATGGCTGATCTATACTGCTACAAAATACAACACAACAATGTCAATCCAGCACCTCTGAAGGCATCATGCTAAAGGGCATGCAGATACCTGCAGCTGAACAAAGGAGGCAATACAACCCAGCAGTTAACTTTGGTGGATGCACTGCAAAGATGTGAGAAACTTCATAATTCATTATCAACTTCAGCTCCTATATTATTTTCACATGAACCATGAGTAATTACACACTCCACATTACCCAGACTTTGTCTCCATGGGATAAAGTCTGGACAACCTCTGGGACGCCTGAATCAGACATTTGGGTGGTCACCCAGGTAATGTCTAGATGTGTTTATGGTTCTGATGCATGTGGGAATATATTAGATTTTAAATTCCTGTTTGCACTAAATGTTTACAAAGATATGTGACTGCTATTTATTTTCAATGCTGTTCCAAGTTGCTGCTAATGCACAATTATTTATGATTTTAACAATAAAGTACTGCTTTCAGAACTGAAAAAGGCAGATCATGGAGCCCTAGAGGGAAATGCATTCATTACACCTCATTTGGCTACCCTGCTTGACCAGAGCAACTTATGTAACAGGAAGAAGCTTCAATTTCCTGATCGGACACCACAAGACACCAACAAGAAAAAAGAGTGGAGGGCACAGTTGCAGCGACCTGACAATATTGTTGTGACCTCTTTTCCAGGTGAACTAGATTTTTTGTAAGGGCAAAACACGACAAGCAAAAAGACACAAACGCCTGCATATGTTCCAACCCTCTGCTGCTCCAGTTCTTATTTGTTATCTAGTGAGCAGCTGGCTGGTAATATTTTGCCCACAAGTGGAGCCAAGCACTTCAGCCTAGGAGGGGGGCCACTGAGCACTTGTGATCCAGCATGCTAATTTGGCTGTGTTTGGTGATACAAGAGTGCACCAGTTTAGCTCGAAGGCATCTCTGTTCTATTTACATACCACCACACCCCTGATATTACTTATTAATCTTCAGATGTGACATCTAAGCCCAAAATGCTGCAGTCTTAATTAAAGTGTGTTTCTATCAGCATCGCTAATGACTCGTAGCTTCAAATGTGCAAAAAGTTTTTCCCTGGAGTAGCTGCCGGCTGCCAAGAGTGTGGGAGGTTGCTCAGTGACCTTGCCTCAGACGTGACTAATTCTGTTAGCTCTTTGTGTTAAAGTGACTCTTTCAGCTAATGTTTTTTTTAACTGGTTAATATCCTCTAACAGGCAGGCAAACGGGTGTTTTTCTGCTTGAGTTTGATTCACCACATGCACAAATGCTTCTGACAACAGCACTGGTTGTGTCTGAGTGTAACATGAAAGCTGAACAATAATATGCTGAGGGGAAAGAGTGAGAAAGAGAAAGAGAGAGAGAGAGAGAGAAGGAAGCCGAAAGGAGAAAGCTGCCGAGCTAATGACAGGCTGCAGTATTTGGTATGACAAGAAAATAAAAGAAGAAGCAGCAAAGTATCATCAATACACAAACACACAATGAAACTTTTGTGTATAAGCCAAGAAACTGAACCTCTATTATGCCTTTTCTCATCACCGCTGTCTGTTCTTGTCTGACAATTTATGAAAGTTATTTGTCTTTGTGAGAGAGAACCATGACCACGAATCAGAGACTAGCTGGAAAATGTCAATAAAGATGACAAGGAGCATTTGATGGCTAGTTTAATATTGATTGCAATGTAAAAAATTTTGACATTTGTGCGTAGAGGAAAAGTGGTGGTGGAGGGGGACAGTTTTTAAAAGATCAGATCATGGGAGCCCTTGGGTGGCAGCTTGTTGCCAGGCAACAAAAGAGAGGTTTGTGGTAGGTGAGGAATCTTTACAGGGATTAGAGGAATCTACTCATAGCTTCTACTCTCACATCATCATAAACACGTATCCGTGAATTACTAATGCCCAAGTTATGATAAAAAGCATCAGCACAAGTCGTTTTGCAGAGTACGATAGCCACTGCAACGTGACGAGTTCAAACACATTTCATAATCAAATCCTAATTATAAATCCAGCAGAAGAATGCAACTCGGGGAGTATTATCAGTCTGCTACTACGTGATGAAAAACAGGATTCATCGCTATGTTGACAAGACAGCGTGGGATGCTTCACGTCAACATTGCCACAGACAAATGGCTGACTGCGACAACACAGGCTGGTGCAGTCCTAAATGAATATTACAGGCAAGGATGAGAGGCAAAACACTGATTAGGCTTTTGTAGTGTTGGCTAAGGCAAAACCGGAAGGGAATGACAGTGAAAACTACACCAGGCTCTCATGGTACCGGCACACCAGATAGTTTGCTCTGATATTGTATAAAGTCCGACTCAAGATGGAACAAAAGTCACGTGATGGTTGTGGTGAAGAAAATATATTTGCATTCAAGTGAAGATATTTAAAACTGTGTCCCAGTTTTCATCTCATTCTTAAATGGACCAATTGAGACTATTAATACAACAATTGTTTTAAATTACGTGACAAATCCCCGTCGCACAGAGGCAGATTAGGGCCATCTGAACATTACATAATATTATTATCACATTTTGTCCTGATATTATCTGTTTCGTGAATTGTGACTTTAATAAAGTGACAAGCACTTATTTTCACATGGCACTACTTTATGGCTCTATTTTTATGGTGATACTGACAAGTGAAATTCAGTAGAAATTCAAGTAGAAATTCATTTCTATACAGTGATATCAAAACGTGGGAGCACAGGTTACTACATATCTCATATACCAGCATATGGTATGTAAATACATATTTTCTGTCAAATAAGTTAAGCCAAAAGCCAAAATCCAATGTGATGGACGTCAATTGATGCTGTAAATTACCAAACTGTCAGAGAGAACGTTAGTCTCGCTCTGGGTTGAGTAAGAGCTCATCGCAGGGTAAGATATCTGTTGTTTTGGCTTAGATGAGGTCTATGTCTTTCTAGAACTTGTTTTTTTTAACATGGTAACATTTTGGATGTTGCAATGTGGCCACACAACTTTTTCTGCAACGCTCAGTAGGAGATGTAGAACTACTGTGTGTGGAGATGACGACATAACCGGTAGATTTAACATTATTTTCTGTTCATTTAATATTTTTAAATTGTTGTTTTAATGTTAATGAGTCAGAAATATATAATTTGTCAGCGTTGTAAAGATTGGTTATTATTTGCAGCGGTTTCCTGCTGTTTGCTTTTTTGTTTGTTTGTCTGTTTAGTTAGTCCACTCAGCCCTGCATGGCCTGCAGATGAGAAGATCTGGGAGTGCGTCTTGTGAGGGCAGACTAACCTCTAGCTCTTTGCTATTTTGTTTGTTTTGTTTTGCTTGTTTTGTTCTGCTACTTCCCTTTTCTAACCTGTTACACAAATGATTATGACTGAATTATTATGAAATCTGATGCGCATGTGCTTTTCGATATAAGTGTGACAATTTTGTGGCAGTGTATCTCTTAGCTCTATGAATTTATTTTATATTTAAGGTATTTATGGAGTATGTGATAGCCTGCTTGGACTATAATTAGGGCTTTTGTATTTTGTGTGTGTGTGTGTGTGTGTGTATGTGTGTGATGTTTATTGTATATCATTAATTTACCTTTGTAATTTGGTAGTGATTATTTTGTTATCTGGCTGTGACCACAAGCAGATGCTACATAAAGTTTTACAGGGAGTTACTTTCATGTTTTTCTTGGTCCTGTCACAATCCTAAAATATGAGATTTATACCTCCCAGCCAGACACTGGTATGTTTTCAATCATCTTATTCAGCAAGGAAAAAAATACACATAATTAATTATTGTATTGGCATGTTTTGATGAAAATGGACTGAAGATTATCTGCAGTATTAAGGAGATTATTTTGTGAAAAACCTGATTCTGTTTTCAGATGCAATTTGTTTCCATTGTTCTCTGCTGGAAGCAGAAATCATAGCGGCAGACACTGTCAAAATCAGATTAATCTAAACCTGCGAGCTCGGCTCAATTCCAGAGGTAAGTGACAAAATGTGTTCTTTGTGATTTGGGTGAACTGACCCTTTAGTGTCATTATGCTGGTGACAGGGGATAATGGGTAAAATCAGACTGTTCATATTTCCATTCAAACATCCAAACATGTTGAAAAACAGACCACTACATGTCAAATCCTTTCACCTAACTGCCCGAGCAGAAAAACAAAACCTGACTGATTAAGCTCAAGAGGTTTGCTGTGGCCAGACAAGCAGTCAGATGTATGAGCTTTTAACATGTGAGCTGACAGAGAACGAGCTGCCATTTGGACTAAAAGCCATCACGGCACCAAATCATTACTACTGTATTCACTTACAGGGATAAACATCCACATCAAAACATCAACTCATCCGAGGGTTAGTCTCTCCTGTGAAAATGGCAACCTTTCCCCATAACACCTGTATGAATAATTCAGCACTGCTGGCTCTATCAGAGGCTGTCAGAAATGTCAGCTGGTTGGAAGTACCCTTGGCTGCCCCCCAGAGGATGTTGTCTCTGCACCCCATGGCGGGGTTAGGGGATTGCACACACACACTCTGGACCAAATGCCACAATGTTTTCAATGCCAGGACTCATCTACCTTAAGGACACAGAAGCACTGAAGGCTCAGAATACCCACAGTGAGCAAACTGTTGCAGCTTTACTGTTTTTCATGAGCTTTGTTACTATTAAATTTGACTTTTTTCATAAATGGGCACTACTGTGCACATTTGTTCCAGTGAAAAAAAGCACCTAGACACCACAGATTTCTATCAATAATGTTTCCCATATTTCCTTAACACCTGATGTAACTCTCACCTGGCGTGGTCCAGATGCTTCCTCAGGGAAACAATGTCTGCTTGTTTTCCACCATGCATACGGCAAACTGGCAGACTCTGAAAAGAAAATGCACATAGGACATACAATAAAAAGGAAGCTACTCTGCTTTTGTCTTCTGAGTTAGAACACTTCTTCAGCCATAAAAGACTGCTGCATCCCAAGGAGACCTCTGCAGAGGCAAACTGGGCAGCAGGCCAAGAGCGGAGAGTGTTTTTGATATGATATTGTTTATGGAAATGATCATCAGAAAATTAATCTCTACATAATTAATTATAATGAGTAAAAAGCCAAGACAAACTGTTATTTTCTACAGATAACAGGGGGTGAGAGGAGAATAAATGTGAACGTGATTTGCAGCCACACCTTACTTCCTCCTGCGGAATGTGGAGGTTTGCTGTAAATGGACTGGCCACTTGTCCACGGTAGGTTATTTGTGGTTGCCTATGAATAGATCACCAGAGAGAAAGCAAAGCGACATTAGTTTGCACTGGATATTCTTCAAGATTTTTATGACTATGAATTAAATTAAATGAGGAAAAGCCTTTTTTGATGTATATACAGTATGAGGCAGCTGCTATCTGACACTGATCCTCCAGTGGTCAGTGTTTGATGGCTGGTTCGTCCTCGTCATATGCTGAAGCATCCTTGAGCAAGACACTCGACCCTTTAAGTTAAGAAAGTACTTGCCAAATAATTTCATGTAAATGAGTAATTAAGTCCTAACCAGTCAAAAGTAAGCAAAAGTAACTCGACTACAGTGTCTAATGTCTGGTTAAATTAAATGCTTCCCTTTCTCAACTTTGAAATTGCTATGTATACCAAACAGTTTCCCTCACAATATCAACTGGCACAATATTTAATCAAGGCACCGATCAAACTGAGCACTGATCAGTAATTCAAATCCAGCCAAAGATCATCTATTGTTCCAGATCTGATTGTGTCTTCTTCATTTTGTTTGGGCTTCCTCACATTGAAATCTCAGCTCCGGAAACCATATTTCAACCTCATCACATCAACAGAACATTGAGCTCCAGAGGGTAAATGCTGAATTGGAGTTGGCTGATACAGTTAAAAATGCTGCTCTCACAAATGGCACAGCTTTCAAAATATGGCAAAAACACTACAGCTCCAAGACAAAGTCTGCAAGCTGCAGCATCCAAAGGACAAGAGAAGGTGTCAGAGAGCGTGGAAATGCCATGACCGTCATATTTCACTGCGAGGCTTCTCTCTGAGTAGCCCTGCCTCTGCTCTGCCCCACCCCAGCGTCTCTCTTCATCTTTCTCCTCACCCTCTTTCTCCTCATCATTCCCTTGTCGCCACACACTTCTGCTGATGGATGAGCTCATTTGCTGCAAATCTCTTTCGAGTCAAACCGGGATGCTGTTGTTGCCCTTTTGCTTTTTCAGAGAATGACACAGAGAATAGAGACCTTAGCATTTGAATACTGTATGTACACACATGAAAGCACACAGAAAATGCATATTACAACACATACATGTGCAAGAAGGAGTTTATAGAAATTGTCTATAAAGCAGTTCTCGGGCTGCTCCACCAAGACCCAGGAGTAAAACAAAGCCTGAACAGTGTTAGTATTGCAATTGTCTTAACAGCCCCACAGTGAGATGAATCAAAAACAATGTAAATGCAATAACAAAGCAGGAAACTGCACAAGATGAGATTGCCTTGTTTTCCTTGTTCCCTCTTTGGTGATTTACAGTATAAACAGGGCTATTCTGTAGTCAGAGAGACGACGGACTGGCAGCAACCATGGCTAAACCAGATCAGCGAATGAATATCTCCAAACACTGGTATCATTTTATGTTAGGTCAAAGTTTAACCATCATCTGTATTATTTCTGACTCTGTGCTGGTTGCAATAACTTGTAAAACCACTATCTAAAAATATATTTCCATAGCTTAGAAGCCACTCCATTCTGATGTGTCAGTTTCGATAAGGACCACGTCTCTCTATTCGCCGGCCAGTCGGCCTGTCTCAGCGACTGAGCCAGCCTCACAATAACTATGATGAATGTAGTGTCCACAGGAACAAACCAGCCATTTGACACTTCATCCCCCTTGATGCATTAGCTGCTAATATCTCGCGGATCCGTGGCAGGATGTTTGAAGCCCTGTGATTGGCTGTGACCGGCCTCTGCTGAGCCCTCCCCTGAGAATAGGTGCTTGTAATTATCTTACAATTTGTAATGTCTTACTTCAAATGTATTTGTTAGTGAGGGAACCACAAACAGTATGTGTTACAGATTAGGAAACTGACTCTGCAGAGCCCAGCGGGCCTTCAAAACTACCTCAAATCTAAACTCACAACACACTGGGGTTAGTTTAAATAAAACTGTGTGCGTTTCCCTTGCTCTGACTGCGAGTGCGGTGTGTGTTTTCATCTGGCCTAGAAAATCTGATTAGCGACACACTTGATGTGCTCGAGCGCATAGAAGGATTAGTGTCCATTAAAAGTAGACGAAGTGACTGGTCTCGGATGGGCTCTGTGTAGCACGGTGGATGGGGGTGATTTGATGCAAGATACAAACCCTGCCGTGAAATGAAAAGGATCACACACACACACATACGCAGAAAGATGTGGAAATATCACTTGAGAAGGGCATTAGTAGTTCAGGGAAGGACTATGAAGACTTTCTGATCTTTAGCAGCTACCAGATGGGATGGAATGAATCAGAAACTGAGAAAAAAACATACTTTGGTTAAAATGTAGCGTATTTTATTTGGTTATTTATATTTTATCATTTTGTTTTGTTTTGTTTGAGATAAATAAACTGCCACTGATGTATGAAATTAATCCTGTTTCACGACATTTCAATTATTTAGTGATGATATGTTCAGAGAGAAAACGATCACTCTCAGTTCTACTCACACAGAAGAGAACTGAAAGCCACGCTAACGTTAGTTTTGCAGACTAATAACCGATATACCTTTCCCATGCGCTGTCTCATTTTCAGCATCACTGGTTTGGTTTCCTCATGTGAAGGCCGCGTTGGAGTTTCATTTGATCTCCAGGGAGCTCCTCGGCCGCTCTGCCGGAACAGGTGCACCTGTCGGCGGTTATGACTCTCCAGGGGTCCGGCTCCTCTAAACTCAGACATGCTGATCTCCTCCGCGCACAAACAGGTTTTCCAGTACCCAAGTGTCGCGTTTGCAGCGCAGTATTTCGATGAATCGTACAGTAGGTGTGCAAGTCACAAAGCAGACTGAAGCTGTTATTAAACACACTTTTACAAAGTGGCCAAACTTCGGCAACACGCGTTTCAGCCCTGCGACTTCCGTTTCCAATGACAACGGTAAATGAATCTCAACTCTGAAGGAAGTAGGAGTTACACCATGTGGCCACAAGCATGCACTATCTTCATGCACACTACGAAAATAGCCTTTCAGCTGTGAATATCTGTTTGTATTACAATTATAAAGCAACAGGTGAAGGCACCGTGACACACAAGTGTCTATTTATTTCAAGCTGCATATAAAAAATGTCTAATTAAACAGTGTTAAATACAATAGAATAAAATGTGCAGTATACAAACCTAAAAATGCAGTTTTCAGAGACCGTGAAGGAAAAATTGTCTGCCAACAAAATCTGTTCTCTCAGGTTTAAATCCAATAATGAATACATTTAACCTTTTACTATCCACCATTCCACCTGTGGGATACAGCTGACCTTTAACAGATTGCTATTTCTATGAAGACCTACAAAATAACACACAGGGTCCGTCTATTGACTGGGTCATTCTGGTCACTCTTTAGAACAGTTTGTCAACAACTTATTAAAATTTTAAGGTCCTAAACACAGAGGACACGTTTTGTAATATAAGGCAAACTGCAAAATGACGGTGTGTGTTAATTAACAGTCTCTCAAAAACTTCAGGTTATGTTAAAATAATGACTGTGAATCTTCTAATTGTAATTTAGTTTGATAGGTAGCTTCCTGTTTTGTCTATATACAATGATGCCAAAAAATAGAAGGTTAGCTGCACTCCTTTCGACCAGTGGCGCCCCCAAGGGGGAAAATTGCTGGCCACCCCACTGGCCCCCCAGAGAAGCTTCCCCCTTTAATAAGTCATATTCAGTTCAAACCTTAAAGTCATCTTTAATCAAAGCATAAATGCAAAACCCAACAAATAAATAAATCATTTATAAGTAAATAAATTGCAAATAAATACAATAATAATAAAGAGCAAAGATTATTATGTTTTTTTTTCAAAAGAATTTGAAAAAAAAAAGTATTTATTTATTTATTTTTCAATTTTTTAAATTCAGCCAAGGTGTTGAAGTGACTACAATAACTCAAGCTGTATTGAAAATAATTTGAAACACTGTTTGTGTGTTTCTCAACATTTAGGTATATGTGTTGGATGCATATTGTCTTTTTGATGAAAAAGAATCAAAGGGCAGAAAATGCACATGCACATGCACAGGCTTAAGTGAATCTGAGTTAGCAAAAGGAGGACTGATTTGGTGCGGCCCCACCTGGCCACCACTATGAAAATGTTCTGGGGGCGCCACCAGTTTTGACTGATAAAATTGCTCTTTCCTTCTAGTGCTGTTGCAAGTTAGATTTACAGACATAATATTTGTATAGTTAAATGCATGTCAAAAGGTCTGATTGAAGCTCAACTCAACTTTGACCAAATATGTATATAGGTTAGTGCACTGTGCCTTTTGAAGAGCACTACAGCCATCTCATAGCATGTCAGACTTTTGCATTGAGAATTTGTCATGTTAAAACAGAGTTTTCATTAATGAGTGAGTGAGATAACAGTACCACTGACAATACTCGTAAGAAAAAGAAGTATATTCAAGTATACTACTAGTATACTTTTTTTTAAACTAAAAAGAGCAAGTATACTTTCAGTATACTTTTTATGCACTTATCAGAGGTAAACTAAAAAGTTTATTTAATCCCAATATAGTCCCAAGAAGTATTCAAATAGTATACTTGCAGTACGTAGAAGTATACTTACTGTACTTGAGGTATACTTAAGTATACCTAATAAAATAAACTTTAAGCATACTACTTTTTTGTAAGGGGTATATATTTAAAGTGTTTATAGTGAATTGTCTATACAACTGGCACAGTAAACGTGCACAGCACAGACTCTGAAACTGAAACAGCTAAATGTAATCCAGGAGTCATTAGTTTTAAAATGCACATCAATATTGTTCCTGCTCTGATATGCCAAAATGTGTGCCATGAAAAAGGCCTGTTGTCCTATGATCTTGCAACCTGCAAACCAAATCAAAGCAAATTAAATTTAGTTTATTGAGCCCAAATCACAAAGTTGTCCCACAGGGCTGTAAAGTCAGTCAAACATATGGCACCTTCTTTCCTTAGACCTTCAAACTAAAAAAAAAAAAAAGACTAGTGAGTGTAGTAGAGAGAGAAGGCATCTGCTTGACTACATTAACTTATCATCCTCATAGATTGTATCACCCACCAACACTGAAACAACCTGTCTCTCTTAAAATATTGTGAGTAGCATTGATAGTGGTGGGAGTAAGATACTAGTGTGGTTTTTGGCTTTTGGCTCACTGCTGTGTGAGGTTTCATGCACTCAGACCAAATTATTATCATCATCATTAATCATAATAAGCAATTTTCCTCAGTCCATGAATCTACCTTTTGACGCCATATCTCATTAGTCCATGCGGCTCTCACATGAACTGAAAAACTCTCAAATTACAAATTGTAATCACTGTGTGACCAATTATCTGTTTGACTACCAGGACAAAGTGTTAGAAAACAGCAAAGACAGACACCAGAGTTAATTCTGCTGAGATGAATTGACTCAACTCTCTGCCACTAATTAAGATACAAACAAGAAGGTCTAATCAGAGAAATCAGCTTCTGGTGTTTGCTTGGAATCCTGCAAGGCAGGAATGGGTTTTCCTAACAGCTGTTAGCCTGCAGAAAACATATTTCAACACAAAATTTCACCTCATTGAGCAAAGAAAATATGAAATCATAGCAAATTAGGGAGTAACATCCATTATCCTAACTGCTTGTCCTCTCAAAGGTTGTGGGAGTGCTGAAGCCAATCCCAGCAAACTTCCAAACTTATTTTAAAGCGTAGCATAGAAGCATATAATACATGCATCTAAAATGGAAGTTTCAACGCCTGAATTCTGAGGCAACAAATTCCAATTTAACCTCTTACAACATATCATACAGATAGAATTTGTGGGTGAGACATCACACTATGTGTCAGAAACATCTGGTCAATCTGTTTTGTGCTCCAGTGGACAGTATGCCAAGATCTCAGGGCACAGTGCTGTGAAAATTAAATACTGACAAGTCTGTCACATTTGATAAAATAGGGAACATTAATAATCCTAAAAATGGAGTGGAAGAGAGTGCACACACTTGCAACTGAAATGTTTTAGATAACACGAAAAGAGAGTGTTTCGTTTGTTGTCATCCTCTAGCAGAAGTATTTCAAAATCCAGACAAACTATTGTCACCATGTGACATTTGGGTGGAAGAGACACTATCACTGACTCATGACAAGATTGAGGAGTCCAGTCACCACTAACAGAATAGAGTTCACTGGGATGTGAGAATAACAGTCTGCAGCCACTAGTGCAACAGTTCAAACTAAACACTAATAACTAAAGTTATTTGCCATCATACCCTTAAAAGTTATAAATACAACTAATTAGTTGCTACCTTGTTCAGGCCAGCGAGACGTAAGCGCCTCCCCTCCACACCCATCACCCCATGCCCACACACCCTTCTCATGGGACAAGCAGAGTGCTTAATAAGTGCTGAAACAGACAGGAACTCTATATAAAGTCCCTGAGAGATTTCTTCTACTCACCACACTCAGCTTTGGCGAGTCTCTCTTTTATCATTCCCTCATTAATTAAGTGGGTTTTAACTGCTGAAATTTCAATGAGCCAACCACACAAGTCTTAAAATTACCCACTGACTGACATTTTTTTTTTCTTCTATTTTTTTCTCTGTGTAATTTTACTACTGGAAACATGAGTGAACAGGCTGATGCAGAGCTGTCAAGTGGGGAGTACAGCAGGGGTGGCCCTTGGTATCCTCTGAGAAAATGGTGGCAGTCCAGCCCACTTTTCAATCAGGATGTTGGACTGCCGCCTTTCCTGGAGCCAGGGGACCCTTCGTGGATGAATTTGGGCTGGATACAGAGGAGTCTGGCAGCCGGATTCTGGCCAGGGTACATACCCGCTCCACTGTTTGTGCCCTACATCTCTGGGTCGATGCAATATCCCAGCCAGAAGATTAACAAGGAGCAGTACAAGTGGAGGGTCAGCCTGGACGTGGCTCATTTCTCCCCTACAGAGATTTGTGTCAGTGCCAGAGATGGATTCTTGGAAGTCAGAGGTACAGAACATTTGCTTATTGCTCCGTTAATTAAACTGCACTGAACGTTTTCTTTATTAATATTGCTAATTACTTTTACACACAGGATGGTTTCTACTCTAATAAAACATTAATAATCTTATCAAGTAAGTGAGTTATCTACACAGACTGCTCTCACAGTTCACAGAATAAACCCCTTAAACTAAACACTGATGGAAAGGAAGCTGAATGCAACAAAATTAGAAAGCTTAAATAATGTGCTCAGGGAAATTAAAATCACAGCTCTGTGGCAGAAATTAATTTCTGTGTTGAGTGGTTTCTGAGTTGCTTGATTCCTCTGTGTGTCCTCACGTTCTTCACCACGAACGTTAATCCATCCCCAGGGAAACACGAAGAGAAGCCAGATGAGCATGGATTTATTGCCAGATGTTTTACACGGAAATACAGGTATGCAAAGTAAACGCTGATGTTAACCTGCAGATGATGAAATTTGCACAGTTTAAACAGCCAAGAATACAGCACTGAGGGCCCTATTTCTGCTAGGCTCATTGCACATCCATATCAGTATTTGCGACACTGGCACATTGTACATGGCTGAACAAATGATTGTGTCCTTTTCAGGCTTCCAGCTGAAGTTGATGTTACCAAAATCATGTCCACACTTTCTGTTGATGGTGTCCTCACAGTGGAAGCTCCTGTTCCTGAAACCTCTGTTCCTGTTGCTGTCATCATTCCCATAAAGGTAAATGTAACCCTTTCTTTACATTTAAATAAATACCTTGACATTTAGGTGCATACAATGATTTGCTTTCCTGCAAGTATGATGAGAAAATCAATACCAGTTCATTCAGTGAATGTTAGCAAAGAGGTACAGTAGCAGCTTGTGACTTAGTAAGATCAAACTGCTAAAAACTGTTTCCAATTTTAAACCAGACAGTAACAAAAGGATGGAATAACTATTGTGTTGCTGCTTCCTCAAATACCAACATAGTGAGAACTGAAGTCGACTGCTCCACGGGGTGGCACCACCACAAACCAAATTGGGTCAAACTGATAAATAATCCCCCAATTTGTCACAGCCTGGCTCCAAAACAGGTGTCAGAATACACAGTGCATTGTTGCTTGCTTTGTACAGGGCTGTGTAGCCGCAGACTGGTCAGAGTGCTCATGCTGACTGTTGTCCACAACATTAAAACCTCCAGGGGGGAATGTTGTGGATGTTCAGTGTAGACTGGAAACATGGGGAAACACCTAACCTGGCTCTGTCGGAATCCAGCAAAATCAGCCTCCCAGTTCCTTTAAAGCTTAGAAACAAATGTGTTATATTTCCTTTGTGTAAAATGTACCGTATCTGTAACACATTTTTGCCATTAAGTACAAAATCAATATGAACCTTCTAATCTTTCATCAAGGATGCAAAAAAGTACATTTCCCAGAATGTCAAACCATACTTTTAAATTGTAGATTTCCATGACAAGCTCTGAACAATATTCCCTGACGGCATTAAATCAGTATTCCTCTTAAGTTTCCAAATGTGGCAGGGCCTGACATTGGGATTCGCTATTGAAGTCAAGCATAAAAGCTGAGCTGGTTTGCCATTAATCACAACCAATCATTTCATTTTACTGCTGATGTTTTCTTACATATTTATGCACAAATGCAGGTGGAGATAGAGGCTACTGGAGAGCAGGAAGAAAAACAAGAGAGAGAAGAAACCCCTGAAACAGACCCAGATAGTGGCAGAGCATCAGAGGCCCCAGAGTTTCCATCTGCAGAGGATCATGGGGAAGACTCTCCACTAGAGGTCCATGGTGATCAAGCTCATCCTGGCAGCAGCACAGCTGGGCTTCAGCAGCATGAAGAGAGGAGGGAACAGAAGGAGGAGACCCATGAAAAGCCAGCTGGAGAATCCCATCCTTCAGTGTCTGCAGATGGTGAAGGCACAGAGAGTTCTCAAGAGTCTTCTGAGCACCACGAGGCCCCGAAAAGCCAAGAAAGTCCAGGCACAGACACGCCCAAAGAGCCGGAACACAAAGAAGATGAAGAGATCCAGGTAATGGCAGGCCCAGGGGAGGCTGCCGAGGAGATCGCCCAGCCTGAGGAGCCAGAGCTGGGCAAAAATCCACCAAATGAAGTCCAGAGCCAGGAGCTGGAGGATGCTGACATAAAACAAGAACACACAGAGTAGAAACAAAGTATCGCAAAAATACTGTAAACACCACCCACTGACAAAATACTGAAACATCCTGCATAGCTTGCTTTGCACAAGGTCTACAGTTTGACTTTAGTGATAACAGCCATTCAGTTTAACCACACTTTCTTTGGAGCTCCAATAAAGCAATAGCATGTGAAAATGTTTATTTTGTGTTGCTGTCTCTTATTACTATATGTCTGCTTATTTTTATTTTCTCTCAATCTTGACCCAAATTGTATGTTATTTATATGTAAACAACTATTTATGAATGACTGATCACATTCATGAGCATTGCACTCACAGTTACCTCTGAAAATCTGAAAAATGATTATCATGCAGTTTCAGCATAAAAGTTCTGACGTTAATCAGGTATTATGTGTTTGAACAGCTGTGCATTAGTCACTTCGATATGAGTAACCTGCCCATGGAGAAACTGGCATGAGTCCAATTATACTGTTGCCATGGCAGCGCAAGTCCACACATATCATCTAATGCCAATAAATACAGCAGTTTATGTGAGCCAGCATGTCACACAGCAGCACCTTAGCTGAAAGGATGCCTTTTGTTGTTTCCACACTGTGGCCCCGCTTTGGAAACTTTTAAAAATTCAACTAATCATCCCTCTTGAATCGAATACACAGGGAAGATTACATTATTTTGCATCACACAACATGCCCCAATTTTTTGCACTTGAATTCAAAAGCTCTGGCAGGGCTGCCTCCGTGCATTCGGCCCATTCTGCAGCTCACAGTGGTGCCAATCTCACCCAGCACTAAACCCTCTGCTAATCTGCTGCCCAGTTCCTTCTGTTATCCAACAATAATGCCACAGGCTCACTGGATTCCTGGAACCAAGCCCACGAGTGGCACAGTTCTCAAAAAACCAAACAAAGACATGTTAAGACACAATGAGAGATTGGCTGGATATTTTTATTGCATCAGCCAATACAAAGACATCAACAAAAAAGAAGGAAGGAAACAAACGTGTTTGGCAAACAAGTCGGTCTGTCCATTCCAGCAATCATGCAACCATCTTCTTGAATGCTCAAATAGAAAAAAAAAACATGTTGCAAAACCTGGAACACTTCAGATTAATAATTATAAAGAACTGATACATATTAAAGTATATTTACAACACACTTTGACAGAATACAGCATTAATACACACAATTCATCCCTACTCATTTTGTTTCTCGTCAGTTTAAGTGTATAACTGAACAAAATCAAGACACTCAAGTAAATAAAGACATTTCATTTTTTGAAATCAGTTAAATCACATAAAATACATTTCACATATATTAACTTCCTGTTTCATTTTTGACTTGTAATGCTTTAATGGCCCAATAGCTCTTCGACAACCTCAGAATTCACCTGCAAACACTATTAAAGCTGCCCAAGACAGATGAAATGTGACATCAGTTAAATGCAGATCTAATTATGTTTACAAAACCATCTGTAATCTTATAAAGGAAGTCACAGAGACAGAAAAAAATATTCTTCCGAACATTAATATTTTTATTTCAAAATTAAAAGAGAAGCAGAACTGAAATAGACTGAAATAACGCCATTGCCATTACAAAAATGTAGATCTTATAAAATGTTTTCTATTTAATAAATATCTGTCGTGTCTTTCAGTTTTTAGTCACAATAAATAAAACATCTTTGGGCTTTGTTAACTGTTGATAAATGATAAACTGAAATAATAATTGTCAGATTAAGTGATAATGAAAATATTTGTTAAAGAGAGGCTCTTTATGCAAAGTCAGTATAGACGTATATTTGGTGATTTTCAACTTAAAAGTCTTGCCTGGTGCAGCTTTAATATGGACATACAGGACTTTCCTAACTCCTAGTATTTTACGCATTTTACTTCCAGGTTTGTAACAACATGAAGCTGAAAGCCACACATTTTGTCAGATTTGTAATTGCTTGTGCAGGATGATCTGTCATGTTAGTCAGGTGGTTGAGGTTTAGGCCGTAGGTGCTTCTTGGGGCTTGGGGGGCTCCACCTCCTGCATTTCACCACCCTGAGAGCCCTCGTTGCTGAAGAGGTAATATGGGGGTGTCTGCCGAGCTTCAATGATAAGGACGCCCTCAGGGGAAAGAGAGGCAAAGACTGTCAGAGGGTCGACATCTACTGGGATCCTGGTGAAACACAGAAGAAACAAGCTGAGTTGGTTTTGTGTTTAGTTTGTGGAAAATCTGTTCTGCATCTTTAAAAGCACAAACTAGTGAGTGGGAGGAAAAAAAAAAGGAGTGCAGTGAAGAGAAACTGGGTTGGTTCTTGCATGGAGGTCATATAAAACTGACATTTTCCTCTGAAGGAACTGCGGTGTAAACATTATTAAATCCTGGGATTTTTATTGACACTTTGTCAATACTTATAAACAGCCTCCAGTTTGATGATTTTAGTGTGAGGGGAGAAAAAATGACTTTGCTCAGGATTGTGACTCCTATTAAAAATATTCACCTTGTCCTCCGTGCATAGCATCCTGCTGTAGAGTCACAAAAACTATCTCACACCCAGGAGATGAACTGAAAGCAATCTAGAGTTTTCATTAAAAATCCTCCAGCTCTGCAGCAAAGAGGAAGGAGAAGTTGATGCAGGTGTGAGGTTTGCAAAAACACAACTTGATTCGATTAATTCCAATTAATCAGGATATCTACAGTATCTGTAGCAGTTTAACACCTGTACATTTCCATCTTTGTATGCTTTCCTGCTGTTTTCATCTGTCATATACGCAACAGCTAATTTTGTGTCAGGCGGTTTTGTCTCTCTCTCTCTCTCTCTCTGCTTCATTTTTTGACACCTCACATGCTGAAAATGTTACATTTTTTCAGAGCACAGTGCGATAATTGGCTCCCAAAACTTACAGCTATGAAAAAAATAAGACAAACTTACAGAATGTGAGGGTTTTATTTTATTAAACTGCATCTATATACCCTCTGGAACAATGACAATTTAGGATCTTATGTTATACATAGACTGGTATGTTACGCAGTTACGTAATTATTCACTGCACATACACATTACATGCTGGAATGAATGTCTTCTAAAACCTGCTGTAGATGCACACACACACACACATACACACACACTCCCAGGCAGACTCTGTTTTTTGTCAAACAGCTGTGGCCAAATATGGGTATTGTGGATTTTCTGCGTGAGCAGCCAAGTGTCTTTGGGAGTTAATACAAACACCAGGCTGCCCCGCTCAGAGGAGGAGGCTGTGGGTCTACCCTTCATTTAATTAGTGAGGACCCTTCACAGACTTCTCATTCCACTGAGAAATATGAGTCAGAAGGGACTGAAGACCTCATCTCACTGAAGCAGACAGACAGAGAGGTCAAACCAAATATCAGGTCTACTTCAGCAACAACTACCAGACCCAGCCCAACATCACAAACAAGACCAGAGAACTACACAAAAAGAACTGAGGGACATAAGGAAAAGGACAAAAACGGAGGGTGGACAAAGTGATCAAAACATCCCTTAGTTTAATGTAATACAATTCTACAGAACTACAGCTACCAAAATGATCACAGTTAAACAACTCTCTAAGAAGCTGCAACAAAAACTGAACATTATCACCTTCATGACAGAGGATTTAATGCAGCATTGTTGTATTAGACTGCATTAGTTTTAGAAAACTGAATTTGTAGCTGGTATTGGAAGATGTAAGCTTGTAAATCTAATCTTGATTATGTTTACGCCACACATAAATGCCGGTGAATACTTCAGTATCTATGTCCCCTTCGTCTCCCTTCGAGGACCTAATTGCCGCAAAGCATAGTTGCCCTTTCTGACAAAGTCAGTCATAACCTGGGACTCGAGCAGAAACCTTATCTGTCCAGCTCTGGGAGTTTATTTACCTCTGGCAAGTGCACATTTTATCTCAGTCATTGATTCTGCACAGCTGCCAAAAAACTGTCCAATATGTTTCGCCCCACGGGGATGCTGAGGCCAGACAGTGTATGATGTGTGTGTGTGTGTGTGTGTGTGTGTGTGTGTGTGTGTGTGTGTGTGTGTGTGTGTGTGTGTGTGTGTGTGTGTGTTCATGGGGTTAGTAAAACATACAACACAGATGCAATACACCTTTGGACAGTTCAGTG